>JAKSZP010004877.1:0-19868 GCA_022478985.1 Massospora cicadina
CATGTCTTAACCCCACAACAATCCTGCTGGCATGAGACCCTTGCCCCATTTGCATTTTCTTATGAGTTTATAAAGGTAAAGGAGAATGGTTCAGAGGATGCTTTGAGCTGCAACCCTGCACTAGCTCCTGATCCTAAGGTGGTGAGGTGCATAATACCCATCTAATGATTCCCCTGGGTAAAATTGTGTCTCAACTTTCCTCTCCCTTGGCTAATGGGCCAGCGCTCGCTCCTCTAGAAAATGCGGAGGAATATGGTATGTTCAGAAAGGTAATCCTTTATCAGCCTTTGTCAGCCTTTGTCAGCCAAATATACTATGGTCCTTGTAAAGAGTGCATTGAATCAGGAGGATATTACCAGAGTTTATCATGTAAAGGATGAGATAGTGTGGTTTTAGGGGCGCCTATGGGTTTCTGCTGGACCACTTTACCTGGAAATCATCTGGGACCATCAATACTGAATTACCGTTGGTCATCTTGGGAAGGAGAAGATTCTAGAGCTTATCCGCCGCACTTACAATTGGAAGGGATTAGCCGCTCAGGTGGGCAGGTATTGCAAAGAGTGCCTAGTCTGCAACCAAATGAAACCAAATTACATGCCTTTATAATGGTCTTTGGTACCAGTTCAAAAGGCTGAGGGGCTTTGGACTTCTCTATCAATTGATTTTATTTTAGAATTGCCCGTATCTGATGGCTATGATGCTATCATGGTGGTGGTGGGCCATTTTACGAAGTTCGCTCACTTTATCCCTTGCAGAACCACAGTAACCGCGGCTGAGATGAATATGCTTTTTGTTATTAATGTGTTCGCTCTTCATGGGGCCCCCAAGGATAAATAGTGATTAGGGACCCCAGTTTACCTCTGTCTTTTGAGAAAAGTTGTTTAAGACTCTGCAAGTCCGTCCCTACCATTCAATTGCCTATCACCCCAAATCAGCTGGGCAGACTGAACGAGTGAACCAGTGCCTCAGACAGTTCCTGTGGTGTTAAACCACCGTGTTTCAATCAAATTGTGTTTCTCATCTTCCTATGGCCCAATTTAGCTATAAAAACTTCCAACATGCATCAATTGAATGTTCCCCTTTCTTCGCCAACTATGGCTTCAATACTGCCTTCAACATGGGGTTTAGTTGTGGATTTAAGGTGGAAGCAGTAGTGAAATTTGTAAATTAATAAAGAAATATCAGGTGGTGATCACGAATTTAGATTTGGTCATGCAGGCTTACAAGGAGAACTCTGATGCTATGAGAAGAGTTGGGCCAGCGTACAAGAAAGGAGATCTCGTGATGCTGGATTTTAAAAACATCCCAATCAAGAAACCATGTAAAAAACTAGGACTAAAAAGGATTGAGACATACTGCATTGTCAAAAGGTGGGCCACGCCTCATACCAGTTAATCTCTCCACTTTGTTTCGAATCTTTTCAGCGTTTCATGAAGGCAAGCTCACGTTGTTTGAGGGCCTCCCTCCAGAGACTCCCAAGGCTTATCTTGTGAAAGGGGTGCCAGAGTGGGAAGTGAAGGAGATCATTGCCTCTCGTCAGGTAAGAAGAAGGCTCAAGTATCTTGTATCCTGGAAGGGATTTGACACAGTGGAGATTAGTTGGGTCCCAGCGGTGACTGCACCCATGCCCAAGAGCTAATTGCAGCATTCTATGAGCTTTTCCTTGAGGCTGCAGGATCGAAGTCCAAGCCAGCCATTGTTGCCATGAGGTTGCACCTGACCACTAAAACTTTTCCTTAGCGAATGCCCCTGGGAGGGTTGAGCCCAAAAAGGAGGAGAGGGTAATGCCATGTTTATATGACTTTATAGAAGGTACCAACCCCAAGGGCAAGGCTAGGTGGCAGGAGGTCCATAAGGCTAAACTTCAGGCCCTTCCAGACCTCAAGCACACTTTGGACCAATGCTGAGTACAGGCCAAATATGCCTAGGTTGGTACAAGTGAGGTGCAAAACGCCCAGTCCCTTACTTTTGCTTAGGCGTTAAAACGGACGAGCTATTTAATAAATAACAATGATACAATCTGGCTAATTGGGGAATGAGGGTTAAAAACCCATTCCATCTATGAAATTATGAGCTCAGGTTGGGTACAACTTTAATTGATCACTCAAGTGAGGTTGGTTTCAAAGTATGTTACCCTTTTTGGATGGAAGTGTGCACCTATCAGTGCACCAAGGCTTGGGACTACTTCCGCATACCCAGAAATTTCATGAGCTTGTTTGATTGTGTCCATTTGAGACCAACGCTTCTTGTTGGCTTTCTTCCCTAATAAACCCAATAATCGTTTTGCATTTTTCCATATGTTGAATTAAGCGCACATGTGCGCAGACCTCTTCAAGGAGGTCTTGCGATGTGTTACCCTGGTTATTTTTTTAAAATCTATTACAGCTTCTGGTACACCGCTGGGCCTACCCAGTTCCCTCCAAACCTGGTCACCAGTGCACCATACCCATGTACCAAACTTGGTTATGAACAGTCCTCTGGGGCAAAGCCAAGTTTTTAAAATTTCCCTACTTATTATCACAATTGCTGTACTCAACACCCTCGCCATGAGTCTCTTCAGCTCAAGCAGACTTTGCTGGGCTAATTTGATCATTATAACGATGACTACTAGTTCCCTTGCGTTGGTCCTGTGCACTGAGCGCTACCACGCTGGTTTTTGGAGAATTATAGATTCTCTCTTGACACTTTCACATCAAAGGCTGACTTGAAGGGTGGGAGGACATGAGGTAATTAGTTATTTCAGGCACAATATCAGTAGAAGAGTATTTAGTGTTGATTCCAGATATTCCCTGTTTCCAATGTGGGGATTAGTTTAGATTAACCCAAAAGAGTTTATGGTAAAGGCGAGCATGATCTTCTATAAGTCAATACTTACTTAATAGTAGCGCTACCATCATACATTAAAATCGCTTGGTATAATACTTTTTAATTGCCATAATATTTGCCATAAATTCAAACTTCTGTGCAATAAAGCTCAGTGGTCTGCATAGAGGAAGTGTGAGCTTGAGAATACTAGATGCCTATTAAAGGTGAACTAGAGGTAACTCAAGATATGATGTCTGCACAATTTTCAGATTAATATAATTTTCTGTGGTGCCAAAGGAAATCAAGACAACTACTATGACCTTACGCTGTCATGCTGTAATATTAATGGGCAACAGGAATAAGCGCGCTCAAACTTGTTTTACTCATTGAGATAACAAATGATAGGGTCTGGTCCCTTAGCTTTGGGATGCTTCCACATCATAGTGTATCTGTTTATAAACAGAGTGGGCATAGAAGCAGCCCGCGCATAAGACAGAGGAATGGTTTCAGGGGTTTCAGGGTCTGAAAAATTATGTACATCTGAAAGATACTTATACACTTATCCTACCTGGTGCTGTTCTTCAACTTGGGTAGCCAGTGAGATATGATAAGCTGCGATTGCTGGATCTGTGGGTTCTATAGGAATTAAACCATTCCCAAAGGCTCACTGGAAATATCTTCACAAGGGACGGAATCCTTAAGTTGTTAAGGTTCCTTTTGTACTAAAAGGATAATTTAGAACTACGGGATGGTGGTAGTGTATAAACTTGGGCAGTAACATTCTTTTTCTGGAGCAACTAACCCCACATTTTTTTACTATGTCTCACAATTTTAATTCAAAGTTGGGTTATTATGTTAGGACTTGAGTGAGCCAAGAGAAAGCTGGGCTGAATTTGCAGGTATATGAACACCCACAACAGGAGCCTTAGACTTCAAAGCACGCTACACCTTTCAGTGTAACCAAAAAATGTGAAAAGGGTTTTGAGTATCATGGAATGGTGAAAGGGATGGTGAAGGGGCACAGAGTCATTTGGGCCACTGTACTTAGCAAGTTGCATAGAAAGTTCTACCATAGCCTTTATTGCAATCGTCAGTACAAAAAACCCATTTAAATCTAATTCTAGAATGATAAAAATGGAATTTTTAAGATAAGATTTAGTGCGGAAATTGGTAAAAATAAAACCCAACCCCACCATTAGCAGTATTCTGGGTTCAATGTTGGGACAGGGTGGGGGATTACTAAGAAAAAGTTTTTAATAGAAAAAGCAGCCATTTTTGAAACTGTAATTAATATTTTGAACGTCAAACTTCAAATATATAGTGGCAGTAATTTTTGCATCATTAAAATATCCTTAGTATCAATATCTGGTGAGATATCACAATACTCTCTCTTTTTGTTAAGTTCAATTAGACTGAATTTATTTTGTTAACTTTCAGAATTCAATGCCAGGTTCAATCCTCATTTTCCAACTTTTCTCTTTAACTTTTTTTATTAGTATTGACTTTTTAGTTTATTTTCACCTGGGGCTGCCAAATGTGTCAAATTTTTATTTGACGTGGCTCCTGACTAATCTACCTGTTGAGGATGGTAAATAGTGACTGTTATTTTGATCTTCCTAGAACTCCTAAATCATCTCAGAGTTTTCTTATTTTACCCATATAGATTATGCAGATTCCGTTACTATGATAGGTTAGGGCTTATGAGTATGATAGGTGAGGAACGTGGTAAACAGGGAGGAGAAGATACTCATCCCTCATCTAGGGTACACCCTAGGTTAGCAACCTGGATAAGAGGCAGGTGCCTAGTGCTATAGATTTTTAAGATATGAAAGGGTGTATGCCCAGTCCAGATTATTAACAGGAACCAAGGGCCTTACATTATGCAGTTATCATGTAGAAAATGTTTTTTGACTGAAATTGTTTAACTTGATTTTTGGACCCAGATTTGGCAAACTTAGCATTCTACCTTTAGGTCATTGTCTCCTGCTATAAAGATGGACTGAACTTTGCACCCCTTCATGACTATGAGGAGCGCCAACCCCAAGGCCTTAACTCTCACCAAAATTACTTACCTAGTGCACACCCAAGATGAGAGAAGGGTAGCTGCTGTCACTTCTTAATTTCCCCGCTTAACCCCACAACACATCACAAAATTCTAAGCCCATCATTGTTACTAAATCTGCAGAGCATTATATGCAGAAGATAAAATAGCTCTGTTTAAGTTTAAAGCTTCAATAAGTCCCAAAACAATAGTTGCAACTTTTTGGCTCTAACAAGTGGTTCAACCAGGAGTCTCCTTAAATGGAGCAATTTGATACCTGAGGTTGTGCTCATCTTGTTATGGGTGAAGCCTTGATTTAATTTTTATTGCATTACTTATTTATTTTTAAGTATGTCTCTTAAATTCTAATTATGTTAAATAATGTTTAGCAACACGTTTCTGGACCTAATCTATATAGGATCCTATATTAAGTCTCAACGCCTTGATAAATTCTTGCTGATCATAGCAGAATTGCAAGAAAGTTATTTAGATAATGAATTAGTATGAATCGCCCACAAATTTATAAAACTATACAGCCATTATTTCCAATTTCCATGATAACATGGATACATGACTTCCAGAAAAGAAATCACCTCAACAAGATGCTAACCCAGTACCACTCATTGAGGTTTAGAGCTAGCATCCTCCTATTATTCATTTTCAGACATTTGAATTACTCCCTGGGCGAAGCCCAATATTAAACTGAGTATCATTTCATTACATAAGCCCTTCAAAATTATCATAAGATGTTTCTTATTGATTTTTATCCCGAATCTAAATAAAATTATACTTATTATATATATTTTTCATTTATTGTCAATTATACTTTCAGAATCTGGATAATATCATCAGAGGATTAATAATTGACTATAATACTCCATATATTCTTTTAAATAAATTACATTTATCTTTAAAGTTTAACTATAGTAAAAGTAATTATTCCAGGTGTAGAGATTAACTAATCAGAACTCATATTAAGGATACCACGTAGACTGACAATATAGTGTGCATGATAATTGAGGCCTTGTTAAGATGCTGTAGCCCATTGATTAAAGAAGACCTGAGTTTTCTAAGTGAGCAGTTAACTGGTCATTAGTGAGAATGTGCCGCGCACTACACCTGGGTCACCTCAGGTGAAAATAATTTATAAAGATGGCTTATAAATAAAAAAAACTGAAACAATTAAGGCAGAAAACGAGGAATTATCTTGTTTCTCCTGGGAGCAACTCATGCACTTAGACAGGAAAGATTTCATTACAGAACCCAGAAAATTTCAGAAAGGCTGCTTCTATCCTCACCAAAAAGGGCAATCTAGCTCATGTTGTGGATGAGCGTTTGTTACAGCCTACCCCTTGAAGGTTTTCCCCCAGACCATCCTTCCTACCACCAAAAGAATTGGTGGAAAGGATCCAGGGGCTGTTTAAGAAAGTGGTGGAGGCCCTAGTCACCGTTAACAAGTAGGTCATAACTCGCTCCAATACCAGAATTAATATAAAATGAGGTTTGCGTTCCACTCAAGGGCATAAGTCAATTTTAAATGCAAATGAAAGTTCAGCTTGCTCTTGGTTTTGAAATCCCCCTCCTAAAACTCCAATATGTCACCAAGAGGCAATCCTGTCCCCATTAGGTTTGAGTGTGCTAAACCCAGATGATTTAAAATAAAATAGGCCCTACTCCCACTATTTGTAGGTGCAACTTATCAGCTTTTCAAGGGGATAGGTACCATCTGGTAAGGCGGTTAAAATAAAAAACTAATAAAATATAGTGTTTCACCCTGTCAGCCCAGAACTAATTTGGTTTTATGAGTCTTTAGTGTGTCAATCTGCTTAAGTTGCACATTAAAGAAACCCCTGATTTCTGTGCACATACACCTTAACCATCTAAAAGGCTTTTAAGACAGCAGTCCCCAGCTGGTTTTGCTGTTGGTAAATTTTTTTATTTAAGTTTTAATAAACCCATCCTCAGAAAGAACACCTTTAATTTTTAGCTTGCAATAAACTGTAATACTTCATAGTTGTATTGATCCTCAGTCTCCGCAATTAAAGGGCCATAGTGCTCATCATCACCACGCTCTAGCCCTCTTTGCTTGAATGGAATTACCAGTATGAATCCCATCTATACTTATCCCTTATTATTAATGCTTTGAAGCATTACAATCTTTGATTGCTCTTTGCAGTAAATCTAACCCCAATCGTCAAGTTTCAAAGTAGTTACATTATATTTTCTCCCCTGTTGCCAGGTTCTCCAACGGTGCAGTCTGTGCCTGTAAAATCTCCTCACCTGAATCCTCTTTCAAGGTTGTCAGCACTGTTTGGCTCATATTTAGTTCATTGATAAATATCATTGTATGTTATTAGCTCCCAAGTTATTCCTATCATAAGTTGATATAAAGTAAAGTGGTCAGCATTACCTCTGTTTTCCAAGAGTATCTTGATGTATACGCATCCAGACTGGTAAGCTAGTCTTAGTCTTACTAGCCACTACTATGACATAGTTGCCTGAATCTTAATCTCAGCCTTCTACACTCTGTTTTTAAGTAGGTGATGTTATTGTTTCACTATACCTGATCAACTTTTAATCTGTTCTTAATCATTTTGTTTGATGTACGGTCAATCAGTGCCTTTGTTTGATGCTTCCATGTGGTGGTAGTTGTTTTTTCTGACTGAACATCCATTTCCCCGTGGTTTAACACAGGTTTACCTAATACATGGGAGGTGATTTTGTCCTTACCCTCCTCAGAGGTGGCAAACAAAGTCTTGGACGCGTTGACGGAGCTACATGTTCAGTTCTCAGCAAATACTGAGGCTTCATCTACCTTTAATGGATTTCTAATCTAGTGTTGCTCACCTGAATGCAGTAAAAGAGGATGTCCACCTCTGGGTGCAAGGGGTCCTGTGTTCAACGTAACAGGTTGGAGTTTCCTTAATTATTCAAGCCCCAAGTATTAAGATCAGTCCATCTTATACATGTTTTTACTTTGAACGTGGAATTAAAAACTGTTGTGGCACGCTGGCCTTTTACATGCTAGTTGTACAGTTTATCGTCGTCCAGTCCAACTTTAGCTCTGCTTTATAGCATGATTACGCAATAAAGTCTTCAATTCTTTGTTATAGATAAGACTACACTAAAATTTACATGAATAAATGAAAAGATTTGATAATGAAACAAATCTTTTATAGGAATAGATGAATAATATAGTTGAATTACTTCATTCAAAGATTATTAGACCTCTTTTGATGAGGATCATTAACTATAGTACAATGCAATTATGGTAGTGAATTGACTTTCTAAAAGGGGTTCAAATGGGAAGTAACAGGGCCAACTACAATGCAATCTGATTTAAGATGAAATCTGATAACGGAGTTGAAAAGGTTTTATGGCTTTGGTTTGTAAGTCAGAAATCAAGTCAATCAATTATCTAACACTTCCCCCCTTGACTTGATTTACCGCTCAATTTTGATGAGATAAACTTCTGGTTAGTGATAATGTCAGAGCTATTTGGCGTAAATGCAATCAACTATTATTATGTTGATCAGGCTCTAAATAGTGTATGCTATGGCCAAGACCCAAAAGAAGGACAACATAAGGGCATTTACATAAAGTAGCTTACTTATGCGTCCTACTAAACCCATAAGTATTGCAGAAAGAAACTTGATCGCCAACTGCAAAGCTAGCCACTGTGAACCTATGAAAGTCATTAATCTATGATTAATTTTCTTAGTCTGAGGTGACTCATAAGCTTTAGTTTTAATTCTAATTAAGGCTTTCACCAGTTGGTCAAAGTACTCAGATAGCTAAATATCATCCTCATTGGTAATGGCTGAATTTAAAAAAGGTTGTAGCGCAGGTTGTCGACCATACAAAAGCTATAAAGTGCTTACTAGTACTTTATGGTAACTGATACTTTATTTAAACAGTCAAATACACGTATATGGCCCATTAAGATGGAGGATTTTTGGCAAACTTTCAAAGGGCTTATACTAAGGTACAGTTAGTGTTTTCCACCATCCCATTGGTCTAGAGATGATAAGGGATAGTAATAACTCTAATAATTCCCATTAGCTCATTAAGCTTTTAAATGACTCAAGATAGAACTACTAGTTACATTGTCCATGAGGATAACTTGCAGACAACCATGCCAATGTATTATCTGTTCCTTTTTAAATTTTGCGGTTATATCGCCTCAAGATTTCTGATGGCCCGAGCTTCAAACCATTTAATTAGGTAACTTGATTGCTATCATGATCTTTTTAAGTTAAGGACGCTGGTTTGGAAGGGTCCTATAATATCTATGGACACGGTATGTCAAAATAATTAGTCTTAACTAACCTGTAAGTAGTAGGCTTAAAAGGCTTATGAGCTTGATATTTATGGCATTTTTACATATTGAATATCAAATCTTAAAGTTTTTAATAATACCCTTGATGAATTAACTTTAAGGTCCTAAGTATGCCTCAATGTCCTGATGTGCAATGAGCTTGCATGATTATTTCTGGATGTGATGAACGTGGAGATTATAGTATTTGGACATTTTTCATAATTTTGTATAATTGCACATCTTAGATTTTGGCTTCCATCATCAGTTGATCTAAGATGAAGAAAATATAAGGTTTTTTGTTAAAATAGTTCTTTTAGTTTTTTCAAATAATCAATTTTCAAAGGAGGATAGTGTTGCTACAATAGGCAGCCACGAAAGTTGATCAGCATTCTGATGGATTTTTCTGGAGCAATGTTTATCTCATAGTTGTAGGTCTGTAGTTCTAAAATTCTTTATGCTAACTGGCCTTTGGGTCCCTTAAGATTATATAGTTATCATAAGGACGCATGTTAAGTGACATTCATTTAACTTGATTCAATGGTTATAAAGACAAGAAATTTACAAGAATAGATAATGGCTAAACATTCCCACTTGGTTACAGTGTAATTGCGCTCATGCTTGTCAAAAACATGACTGCAGAAAGCTACTGGATAATCTTCATTGTCGTCCTCTATCTGATAAATACAGCTCATATATCTGTGAGTGACGCGTTGTATTGTACTATACTAGACAGATCAAAGTTGGGGTTATTCAGTATAGGAGCTTCATTAAAAGCTTTCTTTAGCCGTTCTAAAGAGTTCTTTCATTCCAAGACCAATGGAAGGTGATCCCTCCTTAAAGCAGATGTAATAGAGTTTTAGCAATTTGTGATAATCCCAAATTTATTATAAGTAGTAATTGGCCATTAAGAAGTTTTGAATTATCTCGTTTATCTCAGGTTATAATGCAATTGATGGCGTAAGTTTTTGAGAATGTAACCATAACCTCAAGTATTACTATATGGAATAAATACTACATTTGTGACTTGAAGAATTGGCATTTTCTAGGCTTAATTTCACTATGCCTATGTAACCTCTAAATAAACTTCTTCCCGGTGCAATAAATGTTGAGTGTGCCTTTTTAAAACACAATTATATTGTCAAGGTAAACCAAATTAAAATTCACCTTCAATTCTCCCAAGATATTGTCCGTTGCCTGCTGGAAGTTGACTGGCGCATTTTTTAATTTTTGGGGCTTTTAAGTTGGCTGGAACAATCCTTAAGAGGTATTGATAGCGCATTTTCCTGTCTTTGGGAGGCAAGGCAATCTGCCAGTATTGATAATGAGATTAAGAGCTGTAAAATATCTGGCTCTCCTAGTTGGTCCAAAGAATTATCTATTAGCAGTAAACGATAAGTATCCTTTTTCTTATATTACTCAAACGCCAGTAATCAATAACAACACTAATAAAGACATTTTTTTCTAAGCTATGAGTACCAGAATTACCTATGGGATGATAGAAGGGACAAACATCTCATGACATATAAGCTTCTCCAATTTTTAATGCATCCCTCTGTCACTGACCTTGCTTCTCCTTACCACCAAAATCATAGGTTTTTGCATCCCTGGTATAAATATGGTGTTAATACATACAGCGCACCCCAGGTTATAGTTTTCTGTCACAAATACTTGAGCGTATTTTTTATGAAAGCCATTGCTTAATCCTCATAATCCTCAGTTAATCCATCAAGTTGTTAAAAAAATGACCGCACAATCTTTTATAAGTAGTTCAGGTAAGCCATACTCTGTAAGATTCTAAACTCATGTATTTCTCGAATTTTTTTGGTGAAATAAGGTGTACAAAATCAATCTTCTTCCCCTGCTTTACAATTTTTTGAGGGAGTTAATTAGCAAATATTGCACATACCTCCTGGTTGCCTGACGACATTATCCCTAGAGAAGCGAAAGGGTCAGCCCTCAACTGTTGCTAAGGGGAGTAATTTCTCTTAACAACCCTTCAGGTACTTCGGGTTCATTCCAGTTGACACCACATGCTGTTCTTCAGTGTATATAATACAGACTTTAGGCTTCAAAAGGGTGCTTTTATTCTCATAAATGGTTTCAGGAGGAAGGTAACTTCTGTGGCCTAATTTTTTGGTGGCTGATAGGAACAATACCATTGCTAAAAACCACATTAAATAAAGTCTTATCACAAGTTAGGTAAGTCCAATTACGTCTAATTATTGACAAAGTTTGGCCTGGGATAGTAAAAATATTTGCCTCATAGTTTAAACTGGACCATAAAACTTAATAAAGCAATTACCAACAAAAAATTGGTAGCTGTCATTGGGGTGCACTATAGTAGGGGCACTAACCTGCAGAGAGCCAAGCCTCATGGGTAACGCGCTACATGCTTCTTCACTTGTAGTACTTATAGGCCCTTCTGTCCCATTTTTAATAGTGGGCCACATTTAAAGCTACTCTAGTTTGTTTTTTGTACTGGCTGGAAATTACTGTAACTGTCATAATTGTACATGGATCTCATAAGGTTGGGAATTATGAGATTTGGGTATGTTGATGGTTGCAATTTCATTATACTGATATGGCTTTCCTAACTAGGTCAATAGCGGGATAATTATTTAGTAATTTATTTAAGTAGCTGTCCATTTTGAGGTTTCCCCATTAGTAAACAAGTTGCTGGGACGCCATTACTTCTGAAGGCTTTTACACGCCTCATGAGCAACATTACATTTATCCTTTTTAGGTAATATTTAAAGTGAGGTTGCCACCGATGGACCTTACTTTAGAATTCTATTCCAAACTTTGAGTTCACCCCAAATAAAGGCTGCTATTCGCTAGACCTGTTATATTTAATATATTGTAATATTCATCTAGTACTAAAAAAATATATTGTATTATTATATTTTATTTGTTTGGCAGGTTGGTTCAGCACAAATGGCAGTACAATAGAAAATGAGGAAGGGTGAACACCCTAAGATCCTTTGGGGTGGCAGTGCCCTGGCGGAGCGTAATACCCCATTCCAGTGGAGGTTAGCTGGGGGAGCTTGTCAAAAGCTGCGGCGTGGGTGACCAGAGGCTGATAGGATATAATTGTCTGCCGCACCTCAGCCCACGCACTTCCCTTCAAGATGGCAGTTTCCAGAGTGGTCCCAGGGTGACAGAAGCCGTAGCAGGAAACCAGCAAGATGTGTTCTTGCTGGTGCTAAACCGCCGCTGGTTCCCACAATAGTTTTATTAATTTAAAATTTATTTTATTTACCCAAGGTAAGCTGACCAGGTGACATGCAATACCAAAATACGTAATGGAATAGGGGAATTGAAGTATAACAAAATTAGGCACCCAGAGTAGACGAGCTACCCCTGTTGCCAGCTGGTAACACCAGGTATAGGAGGTTTGAGTGCCTTACTCTGAAAGGTTTCCCTTATTATAAAGCAGGTGTGGAGGTAAGGGTCCATATACAGAAACCAGACTGTGAACCATGATTTAACAATTTGTTATTTCTTTGGCATCATGTATCCGTACAGCCAGGGTTGAAGTGTTCCAGTAGGTGTAGGTGGAATCTGCTGATTGTCCCAAGGATGGTGGTTACGGTTCCCTTGAAAACATCCAGTGCTATGGTGTGGATTGTCCACATTGCAATGGTGACTATCAGGGTGTGGAGTGTAGGTGGTATCAAGAATTCAAGTTAGAGTGTGAGGAAGCTTCTGGAGATTGATAATTCCTGGTTATTTTGGGTCCTTAGCAGGCGCGCAACTTCCCGCCATATGTCTCTAGATGGAGGCATACTTCAAGGCGGTGGTGTAGTGTGTCATCCTCTCCACACAGTGTGCACTCTACATGAAGAGAGTTGGAGCGATCTGCTGTTCTGTAGGTTCTTCTGAGGCAACGCCAGGTGTTATCTCTTACCATTGGCTGGATTAATTTAAAATTTAAAAACACTAATAAAAATAAAAAGCTGGGTTTTTGAGTATTTATAGGTGAAGGCGTGGAAGAGGAAAAACGAACCCTCTTGATATCAAACTATTCCATATTTAAATTGTATCAATGGTCGAGGGAAATACTCTGTTATGCGTGTGGAATAGCTTGGTAACATCCAAAATAGGTAATATGATAATTCATTCTATCAGAGCTTAGGATTTGGGTCACTTAGTGAAATGGCTGATGGGAAGGTATTGTTAAGAAAAATATACCCATGTGGTAATGATTTGATATATTTCAACCAATTAAGTTTGCTAAAATAATTGCACCTTGGGGGACCTCTGCTAACCTATAAAAGTGGGGGTCCCCACTTAGGTATTGCAATGGAAATGAACGTGACTGTGGGAGACCATTCAATGGGCACCCAAGAATATGCCACGTTTTTAGAGTAATCTGACTGCTAGATTTCAAGTTAATATCCCGTTTAGTAGTTGGTAAAGTGTTGCCCCAATTTGCGGGGTTCCACCAAGAATCAGCCAGTGTCTTTTGGCTGATATTGTTGTTATTTTCGTTTACTAATATCTTTTATGAGATTGGACATGTAATTGCCTGATTGTATTTGTTAAATCTGAATTATTCTTCCCCAAAACATTCTTTTGCTAAAGTCAGGATGGCAATATTTTGACATCACCCCACTCAAGAATTTTGGGGGAGAATAGGCCATAGGAAACGGCCATGTACCCAATTATTAGTAATCTATGTATCTAAAAGTTTTGATATAGTAATCATTTCCTCTCTTGTAAGTGATGGTGAACGTTCCCTCCCAAATTGATCCAAGATTGCTGCTTTTAAGAGTGATGTGATTATGGTAGTACAAGACCATATCAGACATGGAATGAAGGCTTGGGAGCCCGAAGCTCATTGGCAGCTTGTCCTTCTTTAGTAAAAATATTAGCTTGGTGCTTCATAGCCTCAGATTGAAGCTAAAAGATATGGTGAGCTAATCTTTTCATTGATTTTTCAGTTTCCTCACCACTATAGGAGACATCCTTAGCTAAGAGGGCAGGTATTCCTGGTTCCCACCCATACAAGACATGGAATGGAGACATCATTTAGATCTGGTGATAGCTAATCTGGTATGCCATAAGAGCACTGGGTAGGTATTGCTCCCCGTGAAGAGGATCAGAGAAGGCCATTTTTTCGTAGAATGGAAACCAAGGTTCCATTTGCTCTTTCTAAGGTCCCATTGGTGGAGAGATTATATGGAGCTGAGAAAATTGTTGGGCTCCCAAGGAAGTGGCCAGAATTTTGACTACTCTGGAGGTGAAGTTCCTACCATTGTCGCAGAGTAATACTTGGGGCAGCCATGATAAGTGAAAATGTATTGATGTAAAAAGTTGGCGGTGGCCTTGGCCGTTTGGGAAGGAAGAGCCAAGGCTTCCACTCACTTTAGTGAAGTGATCAACGCTGACTAGGATAAATCTGTTTCCACCAGTCGTCTGAGGGAGGGGACCTACTACTTCCATGCTGATGGTGTGAAACGGTTGTTGAGGGGTAGTTGGTTGATACTAGTATCTAGTCTTGAAACTGGATTTCTTTTTACATGTGATACAGGAATCCAAGACTTCAACAATGGTTTTTATAATCTCTTCCCAATAGTACCAATGCTTAATCCACTCATAGGTTTTCTTTGCTCCTCCATGACCTAGGGTGGAGTGAGCTTCCAGGATAGCAGGCATGCGTTCTGAGGGATGAAGATAAGCAACCACTTCGTCCCCACCTGCTTGTATAATTAACCACTCTCCACCTTGGCGTTGTGAGGGTGCCAGGCTAACCTTTTCTTTACAGGCTCATCCTCATCCTCCCAATCATTGGGGGTCATTAAAAGGTCATATAACCTTTCTGCCTCACTATTATCCAAATGAAGGACTGGAAGCTGAGTTAACCCATCAAAATTCATGTGATGGGTTCCAGCACAGTGCTCAATCTTCATGTCATAATACTGGAGCTTTAGAGCCCAGCGAGCTAATCAGCCAGTAGAATCCTTCATGTTCTGTAACCATTTTAGGGAGGCATGGTCCGTAACCACAGTGAAGGAGGTCCCATATAGAAAAGGGCGGTAGTGCTTCACAGCTAACAAAACGGCAAGGCATTTCTTCTCAGTTACCTTTTAATTGCGTTCTGCTTTTGACAGCATCTTAATGAAACAGGATACTGGATGATTCACATCATTTTCATCTAATTGGGCTAAGATGGCCCCAATGGCATAGTCTGAAGCGTCAGTAAACAGGATAGACGTTTATAGTTATTGAAATGCCTCAGGATAGAATATTATTGTAGCAGTTGCTTCAAATTTTAAAAGCGGCCTTCTGTTCAGCACCTCAATAAAAAGGGGTGTTCTTAGTCAATAAGCAAATAAGGGGTTCACTGAGCTGTGCAAACTTGAGGATAAACTGATGGTAATGACCCATCCTTCCTGCATAAACCTGAATATCCCGCAGATTTTTAGGGAGAGGCATTTTTGAAATCGCTTCAACCTTATCTTGCATGGGTTGGATTCCCTCTCTAGAAGTGGAGTGTCCAAGCAAATCCAATTTCCTTTGGAAGAAGGTACAATTTAAAGGGCTTTAACTTAATTTTTGACTTACATAACCGTTGAAACAACTCCTTCAAGTGATCAAGATGCTCGTTGAAGAATCTTGAGATCACTGTGATGTCATCAGGATAAACAATGACACAAGTTAACTTCAGTTCCAGCAAAATGTGACTCGTCGCACGCTGAAAAGATGCAGTTGCATTAAACAACCCCTGAGGTAATCGGGCTGGTTGGAAGAGACCCTCACTGCAATTGAGAGCACATTTCTTCTGGTCTTCAGGGAAAAGTTCCATCTTTTTAATAGCCTCTAGCCAAGTCCATGGAAGAAAAGAACTTAGAGCCAGAGAGATGGGCCAGGGTGTCGTCAGTGCAGGGGTCAGTATAGATATCCTTTTTAGTGATGTTATTTAACTTTCAGTAGTCCATGACTATCCAATGACCTCCGTTTTTCTTTTAATTAGCAACAGGTGAGAGGACTAAGGGCTTTGTGAAGGAACTAGTAACCCCGCGTCTATTAACTGCTGGAGCTCTGTCCTCATCTGTTGTTCTTCCACCTTCAACTTACAGTAAAATTTTGGACCTAATAGGACGGGTATCACTCACATTGATGGAGTGGCACCAGCCCTTCATGTAGCCATAGTCTTTATCTGTTTTATAGAATATGTTGTTATAGACTTATAAAGTATGAACTTTTTCCAGTTCATCTGGGGTCAACTAATCCAAAGTATGAACATTGGGCAGGATACACACCAGGTTATCCATTGCAAGCCCAAATCCGCCATAGAGCCAACAGAGTGGATATGTTCAGGTTCTCCAATAGAATTAGGAAGCCTCTGCCTAACACCTGGTAATTCTGTATGAGCATGTTTTTTCAGCGAGGTTTCCCAGCAGAAGGGTAATAGGCCTCTGGTAGGCTGGGTCTAGTATCCTAGGCAGTACCTGAGGCTCCAAGGGCTAACGCCCTCAAGACTTATAATATGCAACAAGCAGTGGTGTGGGATTTTGATCGTGATTTTAGTGCTAACCATTCGTTGTTCACCAGGCTTAATCAAGACCTCGTCTGCAGCATAGAAAGGGATGCCGTTACTAGCATTCAATGAATTGGGCAATTTTTTTGTGTTGTGCTTAGAGGTGGAATAAGGCAATTTCATTGCTGAAAAGGGGTATTAAACCAGACAAGAGTATTCATGCTTGCTGGGTATTTATTGGATAAAACTAACAAAACTTCATTGTTTGAGTAATGAAAGGAAACCTTGCTTCATATTGATTATTCCCTCGTACTTGATCATAAATTGGGTATCAATGAGCATATCATATGCGTTGTTGTCCAAAGCCACAGCAGGGGCCAATAAGATAAGCTTTCCAATTCTAATGGGAAGGGAAGAGTATGCCCTGATAGCCCAGGTATTGTTTTGGCCTGCAGTTCCAAATTCTTGCGTTTACTCCAAGTCAGGCGCTAGCTTTATCTTTTTGATAAGCTTAATGGAGATCACGTTAACTGGGGAGCCAGTGTCCGTGATGGTCATTTCATACTTTTTTAATGGACACTTCACCTTTAGTGAGTGTTCCTCCAAAGTTAGGCGTCAAATCTAAGACCTCCTTGATCTTAAAGGTGGAAGTTAGTTTTTGAGCAGTCTCAGGGTATTTATCTAAGATGGTTTCATGGGATGGACCCGCTGAAGAGGTCTAATCAAGCCAGCTAAGAATTGATCGCCATAACCGGCAGTGTCAATAGCTTTTGGACACCCTTAGAATTTTTTTGAGGTACGTTTCCTCAGGTATGGTGGTCTCATCTACTTCTCTAGAGTTCAAATGATCAAGAACCTCTACTTCCGCAGGGGCTCCCAAAACATAGTAACAAACTTCATAACTCCCTCTGATTCATCCCCAAGGGTATTCTCAACCACTTGTAAGACCTCAAGTGAGGTAGGGGATATGGCCATATGAGGTGGGGTAGCTATCCTCTGGCCATACGTCCTTCCAGCAAGCCCTTTATTGTCACAGGGGTTACCCTTGGGGCGCGCAACTACCAGCTTAGCTGGAGGGGAAAATACAGCAGCTTTAATGTGCATGTGTGGGATCATGGTATTGTTATGGGAGCGGCTGATAAGAATTAGACTGGGCTCCCAGTCTGGGTGTGTGAGCACCCAGTGGAGAGCCCAGAATGCCAAGGGCACAGCAGTCCATGTGACTAGAAGAAGGGGAGATCTAGTGGGGACGTGAGGAAAGTAAATGTTTATAAAAGTACTGAAGGCCCCCAAGGCAAACCAGATAGTTGCAAGGGGGCAACCGCGAGTCTTGCAGGGGCAACCCCCAAGGGTGGGAGAGGTGGGGAGGATGACAACTCCTCCAGGTTTTGCGGCTGCTGGCCTTCAGTTATGGGTAGGTGAGTCTATGCGCCAGAGAGGGGCGGCACAGGGCCCACCAAGTGGGCAGGAGTGCTGTCAGAGGGGAAAATGGACCTGCGATGTGCGTTAGGGCTGAGCCCCCCTTAGGCGGGGTACTCCAGAGCCCTCAGGTGGGTGGGGTTAGAGGCGGACAAGCCAGGTGTGGGGGCCAAGCTCGTGGGCATCAGGGTGGGGGCGCCCTGAGGCTGCTTTAATAGGGGAGTGGTCTTGGGAATTCTAATGGCAAAGCAAACGGATGGGCTCACATTAAATGAATATGCAAAAATGGATGGAGAATTAACTCAGTCATCGAGAACAAGGCGGTTTAAAGCAAATACAATCTACCGCCACGTGGCAGGGTTAAGCAACTGGATGACTCATTCAGCAATCATCGGGATGATTATTTGGGTGGCAGTGCGCTTTGCCAATTGATCAGTGAAATTTTGGAAAACAAACAGGCGGAGTCCGCGGCAAGGCGTTTGGGGTATTCAGCTTTATTTTAGCACAAAGCGTGGGAAGAATAGAGAATGAACTAACAACTGCCCATTGACAAGGCAGTTGCCTTAAGTATTGGGAGAATCACATAGTGGAGATGATGAGGGATTGGGTGATTGGGGATCAGCGATGGGGTTTGGTTGGGTGGTGGGTGGGAGGGTGGAGGGATGACCAAAATCTTGGCAAAAATCAAAAAAAACTTTTGCAGATTTTCCTAAATTTTGGGGCCAGACCAGGTTAATGGTACTGATCTGGGCCTTGACCATTTGAGTTAGCTGTTCGCACAGTTCAGATTTCCCAGATTTGTCCCAGGGGGCTGTGGCCTTGGTGCTCAGTCATCTGTAACCCGGTCCAAACCCTTGATCTGATTCTTACATGATCCAAACTTCCTGGATCTGTCCTGGGGGGTAGGGGCAACTGGTCCGAGTCACCTGTAACCTGGTTCAAGACCCAAATCAAGTTCTGGTCTGCTCTTTGGACCCAGCCAGTCTGGACCAGCTCTGTTAGCCCAGAATTTGCAGACCGGGCTCTGATAAAAGCACTGACTGTTTCTTCAAAATTTTGGTATGTTTCCCCTGGTGAGTGATGGGTCCCAGGGGCCCGCCCATGGCCCCTGGCCTGCATAATCTCCTGGAAGGTCCCCTCTATTAATTTTACCAGGGTTGGGGAGGGGGGAGGGGAGAGGAGAGATCTGAATATATTTAGGAGGAAGGGCAGTTACCCAGCGCTCATCAACCACATGCGCCAGGTCGCTCAACTGTGACTAGGGGTCCACTTGGGCCTTTGGCCCCCTTTTGGTCTGAAAGTGATGCTGCTCCCTATCCAGTTGTAGGGGCTGGTCCCCAGGTCTTACACTACCCTTTCCTTTTTTAACAGGGAGGAGGCCCCCACCTGGGGCATGGACCAGGGCATAGTTCTTGTGCCTCTCTGGGAGCTTTATGGCCAGGATGGCTGCGATCTTCTGGGGGACAGGGGGCTGCCAGGTTTGAATTGTTTTTTCCTCTATCAGGTCCTTACAATTTGTGCAATAGCGTGCACTCACCCAGATGTTCTCATATGAGGGGTATCCTTTCCTGGCAGCCAGGTATTGAACAGATCTGTGGGACCTCTGGGAAGCCAGGATAGCCTCCACCTCCACTTCCTGGGACTCCCCAACAAGGATTGGCTCTGGTGATGTTGGCCTTTCCCCTTTGAAGGGGGTCAGGAGGGAGGTGTGTAATACGTTATGCTGTTTCCAGTGAGCGGGCAGCTTTAAATGATAGGCTCCATTGCCTAGGTCCTTCTCCACCTCTAAGGGGCCAGAGCGT
>JAKSZP010004878.1:0-19813 GCA_022478985.1 Massospora cicadina
ATCATTATCTAATAATGATAAAAGGGGAGGGAGGAGATAATGGTTCATCATAGACATAATGGATTACAAACCTGTTATAGCATTTAGTACCCCACCTTAGCTTGTGGTTACAGGTGTGCACAAATAGACACAGTTTAAAGCCTAGTTAACTAACTTTAAGCTTAAAATTATCTATGAAACATATATTAAAGTATTTTAAATCATTAACAAACTCAAATTTATATATAGAGTTAAGCCTAAGGCTATTTTGATAAAAACTTGCAAGGTAATTTCATAATCATCAGATTACCATAAAGTGATAGTTGCTAGATATCTATTTTTTGTATTTTAATTCTGATTTGGATATTATATAAAGATTATGTTTATAAATGCAGAAATGAAAGTTGATTTAGCTCTCATAAAAACTTAATTTTTTAGTTATCTAACTATATGAAACCACACTGAGAGGTTGATTGCTATATACTTTAGATACAATTAAATCTAGGAGACTTAATCATGTGATGTATAATGACTGAGTTGAGTTGATAAATAATTTTCTACAAAGCTTGTCTCTTACCCTGAACTGTTATAAATAATTTTTTAAATTTATGTTAACCAGATGATAAAGATGCTTATCTTAACTTGTATTCAACTTAAAAAATATACACCCTACCGCTTTCCTACCACTCTTACGCAGTACTTGAAGCACCCAGCCCCTGATGAGAGTTCCCCAACCCCCCATCCTACATGTTCATCTAGTTTCACCACATGAATGGTCATGTCAGGAGATTTTATCTCAGTTTGATCGCAGCATCTTTTAATTACAACTTATGGTATCCCTTTTTGGGTTGAGTCCCAATAGTAATATTAAAGAAAATTCTTGAAATGAATTAATTTAGATAACCTTGTGTACAATTTATTTAAACAAATTAAAGCCAACTTTGTGTTGAGCTTTTTTAATAAACAGCACATACACTTATCATAGTTTTTGTAAACATAAAAATGTTTTATATCACTATATTAAGTTATTTGTGCTCTATATAAAAAAGGGTCATGCTTTATATTTACTTTGCTTTGAGGCTTTAAGCTTATTATAGCACCAATACTGTAATTTATAAATATCAAACTCTTAATTAAGAAGGTAATATACAGCCAAGTATTAGCATATTGAAATTTGGGTGATAGAAACTTTTTGTCTTCAAAGGCACAAATAAAGTAACTGAGCTTTCTTTTGTAAACATGCTATGCACAGGTATAATATTTAAAATAGCTGGCTGGTTTTTTTGTGCCACTAAAAATAAGCCTAGTACCATCTAGTACTAAAAAAATAAGCCTAGTGCTGGGCTTTAGATGAGAAACTGGAATTTATGATAATAAATACTTTCAAAATAAAATTATAGCTATCCAACACTCTTTTAAATCTTATAAGTGAAATTGAGGCAGTGAGGATGTCTTGTCCTTCATTGCAATGTTTTTAGTTGGGTAAAATTACCTTGTAAAAACTTTTTCTTTCACTAAATCTCACTTTTGAGCAAATTTTAATAAAAAGTTTTTTCCACCACCATCTAGCCACATCCGTTTACCATCTGATGTCCTCAGATCCGCCACCTGCTGCCCAGTGTGGGGCAGTGGTGCTCCATCACCTATCATTTTCCGCCCTAAGGGGAAACACATTTAACAGGATCAAATAGCCTGCCAAACTCTTCCTGGCTGATTTCTACCCCCATGGGACTTAGTGCTCCACCTTGCGCATATCCACCCATCTCGCCCCATCCTCTTGCTCTTCTTCAATCCAACATTTGATTTTGCCTCCGTGTTGACTAAGGGCATTTATTCCTATATGCTAACAAAGCAATCATTAAACTTGCTACTGCTGCTTTTGCACCATCTTGCTTTATTGATTTCCGCCCTTTTAAAAACTATTTTGACATTAGCTAGCAGACAGAGGAGGATGCTGCAGTGTCAGCGTTGACTCCTTTGATTTATAAAAACACCCCAATTCATACTACCCATACTAACCTCCCTTCTGAAACCACATTGGTGGTATCATTTGCAAACCTCCCTTATCACCTCACACCCCAGATTCTATATGAGCAGCTGATGTCAGGGCTTATGGTTTATAGCTCTCAAACCAATCTCATCTTCACCATTCATTCTATTGCAGAGCGCCTTGCTGCCTCTCATGCCACTGCCACCATCACCTTGCACTACGCTGCTTTTGTGCAAAAAATACTCCATGTGCTCACATTGCGGCACCACCAGAGCATTTCTTTTAGGCTCATGTTGACAATGGTCAACAGATTTGTACCCTCTGTTTTATTTTTGACCATTCTTAGAAGTCCTACTCCCATGCCACTTCATCTGGTTCTTTCTCTGCAACCTTGTCAGCAGCATCTGAATGGGGTGTTTTGTTGCCCACTCCCACCCAACTCTCTGAATCACTGGGCCGGAGTGGGAAATCCACACACACCAAAACCCTCAGCCATGTTAACACACCTGAATTCACCCCAGCCAATCAGAATCAGGATCAGCCTACTGTTTGCCCTCAAGAAGCTCCCATTTGCCTATCACCACCCACCCTAATCCTGCCTCCATTAATCCCATAAACCAAAATACGTGGGCCCTATTGGATGAGGTTGATGAGTCAGGTGTGATAGTTGGTAAGACAGTTGACAAACCAGGTGAGGATGCCCCATATGGATAAGAATGGAAGGAATATTTTCCCCAGATTTTGACAAACCTATCCCACCCAGACATTATGCCTTAAATCACAAAGCTATACCCTTCCAGAGTGATTTCAGGACCATGGGTGTAATACCTCATATCCTCAATAATTTGAGGCCAGGGGACCCAAAGTTTCAGGGTATTGGATTGACTGTTTTTTGCTTCTCTTGGGCAAGAAGTCTTTTTTCCGTATACTTCGTCTGAAGAGCAATTCCTAATAAAATTATACCATTTTTAACTAAAAATTGCAAAAAAGAAGATAAAGCGTAAAGTTTATTATCTTAATACCAGTATTTAAGGGTAATTGAGGGAGGTTTTTTGGGGAAAACTAAGCAGCACTAGCCTATATCTAATAAAGTGAGTGAATTGGGGATTCAGTAAAAGCCCAATTATTTCAGTTGAATTTATTATGCTCGCCTCTTGGCTCAGGTTTGAACCCTAAGGTTGGGTAGATCCAAGGGAGCATGATTCAACTATGTTGGTTGGGGTTGATATCTGACTTTGATAATTGTCAAATTTCATCAGGGATTGTCCCTAACAGAAGTTTGGGCTTTTTAGTCAGTTCAGGATTGAATCCCAACATCCAATGCATCTGAATCGGCTGTTTGGGTAGGATTCCTGACAGTGACCACCAGCTTGCCTTAGCGGTAGTGGCCTTCCCCCATTGTCACCAACTCCATATCACAGTAGCAAAGTTGGTTGAAAAATCTACAAAGGCTAACTGTAGCTGGCTTCTCCCCTGATTTCCCTGAAAATATGCAGGATGAAATCAACAAATTGGCCAAAGTTGCTTAAGCCTCTGCCTTTAATGTTGTTGAACTATTGATATTTGACCCAAAAACTACCTTTACCAAACAAAAAGTAAACAGTTTCTCTTACTTCATGATACCTGCCTTAAGGTTGAATATCATTTAGCTGAATTAGTTGAAGCCATCATCTAGGCCAAAATTGCGCATCTCAATCCTTTTATACTACACCTTGACCCTCAACATGATGATGCCCTGACGCCCTTGCTCTCAGCCTCAATCCGCTTCTAAAATGATGTTTCCCCTAATGTGGTTGATGCACATGTGGATGCGCCACCCGTCCTTTCCTCCCCCTCTGCCATGGTGGTTTAGCAGTCCTCAACTCCCTGACTAATTAAGGTTTTATTTTGCTTTAGTTTTTCACTTTTACTTTAATTTATGTTTTTTCTTTGAGTATTAGTACTGTCCATCCCCTGGTCAGCGTGCCTCAAATAAAATTTAAAAGTCTAAAAATCACTTTGAATAAAAAGAATAATGTCACAAGTTTATAAATTTTGTCTCAAGATAAAACAAAAGAGAATTACTATCAGGTATACTCAGCACAAATTTAAAATAGTTTTAGCTTTACAATGATGTTATTTAATCTTTTATAAATATCTGAATCTTAAATTAAAAATATCTGTGATTCAATTAAGAACAATGTAGTATCCATTAGCGATATATATGTTGTTAAAAATGTCAATATTAAAGCTCCTTTTTGTGGCTCTAGTAAAGGTTTCAAAATACTTTTCATAGCTAATAGGCTCCTTAGAAATATGTTAGCTGCGCCCAGGCTTTTATGTTGAATCCTATTGCGCCCACATAAATTCCTTTTTTTAAATTGTCTTTCTATATACTAGAAACTCTCAGATATTGAAATTACAACCTTTCAGATAAGTATATTACATCCTTGGTATGGAAATTTCTCATATTTAGTCCCTCCAACTAACCTGCATTGTCATCAACTACCATTTTGCTCTTTGCCATGTCACTTGCCCAAGATAAGCTTATTTCCATTTTGTATGATATTCCAATCCTGAATACTTTCAGTAAACAGTCACTTCACTTTCCTCTACTCTTACAGCGCTAATCTTACTCCTTAATCACCTAACAAAGCGTCCAGTCCCTTCCTATACTTGAGATCTACTACGCTATTTAAAACTTTTTCTACTGCGCCTTCCTCATGCCTCTTTGCCTGATTGGCCCTTTAAGCTGCAGGAGCTTGCAATTGATGTTTTACCATCTATTAATTCCGGCTTTAAGACAATTTGTAACATATATAAAAGCATGTTACAATCAAATGTTAACTATTTTCTCAAAAAGTTTTCATCCAGCAGCTAAGCAACTAGTAAAGCCAAGTGAGTTTTTTTGCTTAATTATGCATAAATTTGATGAGGAATGGCGTGACTATAATTAGAAAATGCCAAAACAAGTCGCTGATAAACGCAACCCTTTAGTGATCTATTGTACTCTGGCTAACCAATCCTAGCAATATATTATGAAACAGTCACTTCATGAGAAGATGAGTTTTAAGGCGAATTCAGATGTTAAAGAGCATTAAACAGTCCTCAATCTTGATATAAAAATAGGATCCTAATTAAGGAGACCAATCCTCTGCGGTACTAAATACAATTTTTTCTTAGATATATCAATTGTTTTATATACAATAAAGTTTTTATTTTTTCATCTCTTATCTTTCATACCATTGATACATTCCTTTAAGTTAAAATTTGTATCATTTCACTAATCTCAAAAAGAAATGACATATAGAATGATACCTTCTCAGTGTAAAAGTAGAGTTAGGCCATTATCACTGAGAGGATATTATCATGAAAGACATCCCAATAGTAACTAAAAGTCTCAAATTAGCCACCTTAAATACCCAATCTTTCCTTGGCAAAAAGAAAAGTCATACAGAGCTGACAGAAGTGATCCCATCAGTTGAAGAACTCCAAGTTATTAATCAGAAAACGTATATAACAGAATGGATAATTAATCTAGCCAGAAAAGTCTTACTTTATGTGAGAGATGGGTTTGACCAACTATAAGATATTGGCACCAACCCATTATACCCTTAATGCCCTATAGATCTCGCCACTGCCTTTGTCCCAATATCTAATTCTTTAGTATATCAACTTTCATTGATCTTCCATCAAATTTTTGGCTAGCATACTTTGACTTAATTCTAAGATTTACTTTTAAATTATATATTCTTTACTCTTTGGGTTAATCCTTATCCACTTGTTGACTAAATGTCCAGTTCCTCAAACTAGTTCCATTCCCATTAATTAGATTTCCAGAATTACTCAGTCAAATTTTTTATGAGTATCTCTTATTGACCAATACCCTAAAGATAACCCAAATGGTGAACAATTGATCATCAAGACATGCCCAACTTTGGATAGACCACTAAGCCTCATCAGAAACGTGAAATACTCCAACATAGGTCTATAAATGGGACATTCTAGAGTATTTAGGAGCTGCTGGGAAGGCTGACATACTAAAGGACAGGGTTTAAATTTGAAGGTCCTGGTTTGGAATAGGAAAGATGAAGTAGCACATATTTTGGTATCTATACTAATATGGATTTTTACTACTCTCACGTTGGCTCTTTGGCGTCAGAAGTGGCTAACACTACTACGGCGGATCCAAAGAGAATATGTTAACTAAAGGCTTATTTTCTATTTCTTCTAGATTATCTTAATGTATATTTTCTTCAAACAGATTTAACTATTTGGATGCGA
Source organism: Massospora cicadina (assembly GCA_022478985.1). Classification (NCBI taxonomy): domain Eukaryota; kingdom Fungi; phylum Entomophthoromycota; class Entomophthoromycetes; order Entomophthorales; family Entomophthoraceae; genus Massospora; species Massospora cicadina. The sequence continues at coordinate 6,233 of JAKSZP010004878.1, forward strand.
TTATATCTGTGCTTATCTTGCCAGTTGCAGTCCTGACTGCAACAATTAAGGAGATAGTAGTGTAAGCAAATATTAACACTGAGCATTATAAGTTAATACTATGGATACTAAGAATCTGGATTTTATGCTACATTGAGTTTACTGACCCATATTAGATCAGACAAAATATCAAATTTACTTAAAGAGTATTAGATCACTAAAAAAGTCTGAATGAAGCCTATAAACTAGAAGAAAAATCGGCTCGTCCTAGGACTCTACCATTTAATCCACTAGGAGATCTGTCACTTCTACCTCACAACTGTTCACTAGTGAGGTGGAAACGGGAATATCTCAATAATTATGTCACTCTTTATAGCCTTACAATCTATCATATATTTCAAATTATTGTAGCGTGCCAACAGGAGATATTTAGACAGGTGGGATTAACCCAAACCATTCACGTGAATGCAATAGACTTTTATGATGCTTCTTCAACGTTCATTTGAAATAATTGCATGGCTATTTTTACCAAAAGAAACATCTTAAAAGAAGACTTAACCAATCATACTGTTTAATTTATATTCCAGCTTTTCATATTTAGTAGACCATAGTCTTCAGTATGCTATAGATAACTTTGAAAATTTTTCTGTTTGATCAAATTTTCAAAGTTAACAAACCAGCTATATCTTCTCAAGTCCACCTGAGATAGAAACTAATACAGCACAAAGCAATGATTTACAAGTTACTAGAGAGCAATTAGCTTATAAATTATTCTTGGTAGGTAAACATGGTCTCCTTTGCCTTTGTCAAACTACTGCACCTTCTGGGAATTATGAACCCTCCAAACCCTTTTTAAAAACAAGCTCTTCTAAACCTTTATATGGGCCACTTTTAAGCCTCATACCTAAAAACCAGAAATAACGAAAACTCCTAAAGAGAAAGCAAATTAAACATGATTCTACAGATGAAGTATTCTCAGACCTGGAAAAAGTTATTCCGGCATTAATCCAATTGTGTGTTAGCAAAATAAACGCCAGAAAACAAATTGCTACGTGGTGACAAAACTACAGATGGGGAAAGACTGAATAACTTTCAAGATGGGTTTATGCAAGAGATCAACCATTGATCTTATAAGCTGAGACACTTTGGATTATGCATTACTTCCATAGTATCTGCCTTTGCAGCCCATCCTAAACTACCACTACAAATTTTGGGGATCAAGTAAAGCTTTGATTGCATACATGATAATAATTCTCTGAATGAGATATCTCAGCTGTAAACTTATACCGCGGCTTCTTACCCTTGTTTTATCTGACGCCAAGTACATGTATTGAAAGAAGACAGATTTAAAAAGAACTAAAGGCCACTTATTGCCATTTCATATGTTACACAGCAAAAGAATGCGTCCGCAAATACATCAAGAAGGCGGAAACAGACTTATTGGCATGAATTAAAAAGCTCAACATGTTGCCCAAAATAAGATGCCTCTAAATGAAACAATACTATAGATTATTGACATAATGGCGTTTCCTTTATGAGCTTATGAAAAGATCTCAATTATAACATTAATAAAGATTAAGTACTTGAATATTTTTTTAAATTTTATTTGAAGTGGGCTGACCTGGGGACAATAACCGCACCAATGAAGGGAAGTGTAAAAAATGGGAAAGGAGGGCAAATTTGGAAAACTTCCATGCATGGCTTATGATAGTCCAGGAACTCCATGGACCGCCTTTGCTATTTGCCATCTTGGTTTGGGGCATTGATGCGCAAAACCAACACAGTCATAATCGTCCCCTACCCAAAGTCCATTACCGGGATTGAACTCAGGGAGGCAGTGGTAGAGGGTCCATAATATAACACTGGGGTATCCTCCCCTTACTTGAATATCTTATTCAACTTATAATTATCTTATAATCCTCACTACTTTCTCACAATTTAGAACTTTATTTGTGAAGTATGATTTCAAAGTTTAAAAATATCTGACATTTTAATAATTAACAGTGTACACACATTGAACTTAATCTCTTTAAACTAATAAAAGTAAAATAAATGAAAATTGGAATTCCCTGCAGCAGTTTACCCTATTCATTAAGCATACCTTTTTCGTTTATTTTGCTTAAGTTGATAATAGATACTTTGACAGTAGCACTGGACAATTGATCTGTGACTATCTATCAGGTATCAAATTGCTCTAAGAGTTTTTTTGCCATTGCACATACAAGGACGGGCTTTCACTGGTTGGCATCATGTTCCCTTGTGTTTAAAAACACCATCAAAAATTATGCATAGTGATAAAGCCTGAACCTTTATAATGGTGAGTGACAAAATGAGTTGAGTGGACTGAGTATCATGTTTGAGGCCTCTGAATTTGATTTATTCCACATGCAGTCAACAGCCAAAAAAAACAATATAGCTTAAGTAACTACGCCAAAATTTCCAAAGTTATAGGCCATTATATTCTAAGTACATGTGTTAATAGCGCTGGATCACTTTACAAAAGTCAAAGGAGATGACAGCCCCTTAGTGAATGAAATTTCCAACGTTACTGGGTTACTGACCCCCTTATGAAAGCAAAAACCCAAAGTTAATGGCTTAACTCACTAACAGCGTGCAAACCTTGGGTACTTTTTCTTATTTTTAATGTCAACCTGTCACCTATCTATAAACTTACCATTATCCTTTATTTTTGATAGCTTACGTGACTTTAGCCTAAAACAACCCCATATAGTAGCTTTACTAAAAACTCTATTGTAAAGAAATTTGACCAAAAAACAGCGAGAAAAGGTCAAGAACTTATTGATGGAATACTCTAACTAATTTTCAACTACCACCTATGACTTTAGGAAGATGTAAGGAGTCACTCACTGCATAAAAATTGATTTACCGCCCATAAAACTCGAACTTACCAATGAAAATTGATTAGAAAAACTCAGCTGGCATAAATTAAGCTTTTTTGAATGTCAGGATATTTGTTTATCATAAAGCCCCTATTCCTGCCAATCCTATTGTTCCAAAGGAAATGCGGCAGACATCAAAGGGTGATAGATATAAGACCTAATTTGGAGATCATAAAGTATTGATACCCTCTGGACCATCTAGTACTAAAAAAAGTATTGATACCCTCTGCACATATCAACGAATCCATTAACCTATTAACTGCGGCTCATATTTTTTTTGGCCATGGATCTCGCTAGTGGTTATTGGAAGATTGAGCTTTCAACTGAAAATCATGATAAATGTGCATTAATTGCTAATGAAGAATGCTTGAGCTAACATTAATGCCTCAGAGTCTGTTATAGCTCCAAAGATGTTTCAATTTGTCATGAAATTGGCAGATAAAGGTTAAAACGGCCTGTCAGTCTGTGTGCTAAAGTACCCAAAAGGAAAGCCCAAATGTCAGGGGCGTTGCTTCTTAAGCGACGTTAAATTGGGTTGTAAATAAATTTTCTTGTGATTGCCAATAGGCCGCTTTTGTAATTAGTACCTGGAAAACTAACCATGCTGTAATGGCCCCAGGGCCCAGGGGTCTGGGTGTTGTAAAGATTGGGATCAGATTGTATGGTCTGTATTTCATCATAAAAAAGAAATTTGGAGTGCGATAATTTTTATAAAATTGAGTTATGAAATTTGAATGTCTTTTTTCTCAGTTTGTTATGACTGTTTAGATAGTTGATTGATTTGGGGAATAGCTTGGAAAAGCAGGTTTGGGGCCCTCGCAATTTGACCTAATCTGAAGAACTTTGGGCGAGGGAGAGAGAAAAACAGATTATTTTGAACTGACTTTGAAATTGTCAGCAGTGGGCCAAGTCGCTGTTGTTTTGACCACAGATGCTTTAGATGCCGATTTTCTTTGATTTTGATGACTGGATAAACAGCGTCTTGCCCAATGGGCTGTGGGAACCTCCCATGGCCACCCCACATAGAGGCGTTCCCATGAGGTTGGGGAACTGGTTTGGGACACCAAACTCACCCAAACCTGGTTGCTCTGGCGTCCATTTGGCCAAGCAGGAGTTTTTGGATAAAATTTTTTGGTGTCTCCTAAGAGGGTTTTAAACTGTGGGCTTCAAATCTTAATGGCTCAATGCCATTGGCAAGTTTTGTTAACAATTTGACACTTGACACATTATTATCTGAAAGTATGCGCTCATTAGGCTTTGTTGCCATAGGTTTGGGGCGCTCAAGCTTTGATTCCAAAAGCTCATTGCCCTCACTTTGTCTGAACATTTCATTCCAAAATAATGCCAACTCTCCAAAAAGCTCAGCACAAATTTCCTTAGATATTGTAATAAATTCATTCAAAATAAAATTGGGATTGGTGGCGGGGTACTTAAATTGTAGGCTATTAACCATCACTCATCCACCACATGGGCAAGGTTGCCCTGTGAGATGAGAGGGGCAGCTGACATTTTTAAACCCCTTTTGGATGGAAACTGGAACTTAGCCAGTTCAAACAAAGGGTGCACTCCTCTGAACTTACATTTTCTTTCTCTTTTGCGAAAGGGGGGCCCACCATTGGGGAATTAAGCGAGGGCCACATTGTTATAGGCCTTGAGCAGCATGATTGCCATTAGCGTAGCTGTTTTTAGTGGAGGACAGGGAGCATTGAGATGGGTGACATGGAAGGAACTCAAAGAGCTCTAAGCAGTTAGCACAGTCCTGAGTGCTTGCCCAGATGTTTTGAAGCGAGATAGCCTTTCAATACAATGAGATATTGGATTGATTGGCGTGATTTTCAGGAAGACAGGATCCCTCAACTTTAGCATCCTTAGCTCCCTTAATCATGATGGGCTCAGGGTCTAAGGTGATTGCCCCCTTAAAAGGGGACAACTGAGACACATGGAAGACTAGTTTTTGCTTCCAGTGGGGTGGAAAGTTTAAACAGAATGCGCCATTTTCCAAGTCCTCTTCAGGTCAGGAGATTATCTATAACTCTCTGTTCCCTGCGTAGTGGTGCTTGATGCACAGGCCCAATGTAAGGGAATTATTCGTCAGTATTGCAAGAAGGATAGCCCTGAAGAGTTTGCTTGAGATAAAGTGACAGGGAGAGGGTAGTTAAATTGTAACCATTAATAGTAATCAAACCAACACCAAGACTTGGCTGTGTCCCAAAGGGGAGTTCCTGACAAAAATTTTTGAACAGGGCTAAAGTGCATGGATGCCTCGGGCTAGAAGGAATTTGGACGGCCCAGCGGTGTACCTGATGCTATGGTAATTTTAAAGTAAATAATTTGGCTAATGTGTCATGAGACCTCTTTGAAGAGGTCTGCACACAGGTTCACCTAAGAAAGAATAAAATATAACTGTAAAAAATGTGGTATTTATTATAGTGAAGGAAACCAACGAGGAAGGTTGGTACCAAAGGTTCATAAGTACACAACATAGGGGAAATCATTTTTTTGAGAAAGTTGTACTAAGCTGAGGGCACCAATAAGCGCACACTTCCATCCAACAAGGTGCTATACTTCGAAATTATCTGAATTGAGTAATTGTTTGAAGTTTAGGCTGACCCAAGTTGGAAATTTTGCAATTGAACGGCTTTTCAAACCACCATAAATGAGTAATCAAAATTGACCCCATTGTTCACCAGATAGCTCATTTGTTTTAATGAAATAGCCAAAACAAGGGGCTGGGCGTTAAGCACCTCCCCTGGGCCAACTTGGGCATATCTGGCCTGTATAACGTTGGTCCAAGGTGATCTTTAGGATAAGAAGGTCCTTCAATTTGATCTTTTGGGCCTCCTGCCACACAGCCTTATCTTTTATGTTGGTGCCCTCAATAAGGTCATGTGGACATGACATTTCTTCTCCTCTTTTTTGGGCTCCACCACACCTCCAGGGCATTCGCCAAGGAAAAAATCGTGGGCAGGTAAAAACTTCATGGCAGCAACGGCTTGCTTGTACTTAGATCCTGCAGCCTCAGGGAAACGCTTACGGAATTCTACAATTAGATCTTGAGCATGGGCACAGTCATGAGCTGAGACCCAACTGTTTTACGCTGCATCAAATCCCTTCAAGGATTCAAGATACTCGAGTCTTCTTCTTACCTGATGGGAGGCTACAATCTCCTCCACTTCCTACTATGGCGCCCCATCCACAAGATAAGCCTCGGGAGTCTCTGGTGGGGGACCCACAAAAAACGTAAGCTTGATTTCATGGAAGACTGAAAATATTTGAAATGAGGTGGGGAGATCCAACTGGTATGAGGCGTGGCCCACATCTCTGATGACATGATACGGCCAATCCACTTAGGTTCTTGTTTATAAATGGTTGCTTGATTGGGATGTTTTTAGCATCCAGCATCATGAGATCTCCTTCCTTGTCCGCTGGTCCAACTCATCTCTTACCACCAGCGTTCTCCTTGTAAGCTTGCATGGCCGCATCTAAATTTGGGCTTACCCCATGGTGTACTTTCTTAATAAATTTTGCAAAAGTCCACCACCGCTTCCACCTTGGATATATAACTGGGCTCCATGTTGAAGGTAAGATTGAAGCCATAGTTGGCGAAGAATGGGGAATAACCAATTGATGCATATTGGGCGTTGTTGAAACTGAATTGGGCCATGAGGAGATGGGAAACCCAATATAAATGATCTGCAGTGGTGTAACACCACAAGAACTGTTTAAGGCACTGGTTAATTTGTTTAGTATGCGCCATATGATTGAGGTGATAGGCAGTTGAATGGCAGAGGCAAATTTGCAGATTCTTACATAACTCTTCCCCAAAGACGGAATTAAACTGGGGTCCTTGATTGCTAATTTTCTGAAGGTCCCTGTGAAAATCAAACACATGAGTGAAAAAGAGCCTATCTATCTCAGCTGCGGTGACTGTGGTTCTGCAGGGAATAAAGTGGGCGAACTTTGTAAAATGGTCCACCACCACCATGATGGCATCGTAGCCATCAGATGCAGGCAATTCCACATTAAATCATTTGATAGAGAAGTTCAAGGCCTTTAGGCTTTTATACTAAACCAACAGCCCTACTAGAGGCTGGCATTGGTTTCATTTGATTGCAGACTAGGCACTCTTTACAATCCTGCCCACCTGTGCTACTAAACCCTTTCAATTAAGAGTGCAGCAAATTAGCTCTCAATTCTTTGCCTTATCACGATGACCAATGGTGATTCCGTCATGATGATTCCAAATGTTTAACAGGCGAAATGGTCCAGTGGGAACTTATAAGTAACCCTGAAACCACATCATCTCTTTCTTTACGTGTTAACCCCTGGTTATATCCTCCTTATTCAACGCGCTCTTAGGAAAAGACCATAGCATATTTGGCTAACAAAGGTTGGGAAAGTACTACCTTTATAAACATACCGTATTACTCTGCATTTTCCAGAGGAACGAGCGCTGGCCCATTGGCCAAGGGAGAGGGAAGCTGAGACACATCTTGCCCGGTGGAATCATCAAGTGGGCATTATTCACCTCTGCCTCCTTAGTATCAGGAGCTAGTGCAGGGTTGCGGCATAAAGCATCCTTCAAAACATTCTACTTACCATTAGTAAACTCATAAGGAAATGCAAATTGGGCTAGGGTCTCATACCAGCGGGTTTGCCATGGGGATAAGACATGAGTGCGCAGTAGTTTAGTAAGGCACAGTGATCTTTACATATGCGGAAGGGTTGGGATGAGCCATGCAATTATTGACGCCAAAAGGTCAGAGATTCAACCACTGCTAATAACTCTTTATCATATATGGCATAGTTTAACTCTGGTAGAGACATTTTCCAGGAAAATATCCCACCGGATGCTCTATTCCATCTTTTCCTACTTTTAATAGGGCCGCCGCACTGGCGAATTTAGAGGCATCAAAAGCAACAATGAACTCTTTATTGGGGTTGACATGTCATATAAATTGACATGGAAAGCAAAGTACACTAAACCGCTAAGAAGGCATCCTGCAAAGTTGAGGACCACTAAAGAACTTTTGCACTCTCACCTTATACAAAGGCGTTGCAATTTTAGAAAGATTTGGTGTGAATTTATTAAGGAACATATACGTCCCCAAAAAACTTCTTAATTTCTTAATCAAAGTTGAAGTGGGTCACTCACAAATCGCCCTCTCCTTGTCTGGAGTTATCATGTGCCCTTAGTCAAACATATCGTTGCCCAAGAAAGTGACCTGGGGCTTAAAAAAATTCACATTTACTTTTTTTTTGTAAGGTCAGCTACCCCTCAAATGCTCCACCACCTGCCAAAGGTGTACTGCATGAGACTCCTTGTCAGAAGAAAATACCAGATATCAACCATGTAGGCTACCGCACATACCCCAGCAGGTCCCCAAAGCCTCATAAATATTGCGTTGAAAGATAGCAGGGGCATTTTTAAGCCCAAGGGGCATAACCCGAAATTGGAAAATCCCTTTTCTGGTATGGAAAGCAGTCAGCCACTCCTGGCTCTTCTTGATATGGATCTAATTGAACGCGTTTATACAATCCAACTTGGAGAAGACTCTCGCCTTCTCCACAGAGCGTGATATCTTGAGTCAAGTGGGATGGGATGCAATTCTGGTACTGTGACATTGTTGAGATTCTCACAATCAATGCACTGGCGTAAGGTACCATCAGCCATCTCTACAAAGAGAAGTGGGGAACATACAGGGGAGGTTCGCTGAAAAATCGCACCTTTGGATAATAGCACCTTAACCCACACATTTAAGGTCGCTTCTTCTCTTACAGTAAACGAATTAATTGGTGAAGATAGATGAACCAGCTCAACGGTGAGCTTAAAATTGCAATCAAACTCTGAATGAGCTGGTAGTACATTGGCTGAAGCCTCATCAAAAGATGATTTCAAACCCTCAAAAAAGCAAGGTAAGGAACCTCCAAAGAGTGCTTCAGCAACTGATCAAGTCTGGTTTTGTGGATATTAGGTCAGTGGGGAAAATCGCCCAAAAATTGCTTCAGACAAAGGGACAACTAACTTGTGACCATTCTTAAAATTAAGGGCAAGGTATTCTCTTTTAAGTCGGTTCTGATGTCAAACTTTTGCCACCACTATACACCCAAAATGATGGGGTACAAGAGGTTTTTTATAGCTTGGAAGTGCACACACAATTAATATTGCCAACTTGATGATCCACTAACCCCTTAATTTTCAGCGTTGGAATAACTTGTGAAGCCCCTCCTCTAACCATACCACCTGGAAAGTAACTCAGCTCAAGATAGTCGGCTAGGTCTTGGTCAATAAAATTCTCAAAGACTCATTATCCACCAAAATTTATGTGGTGATATTACCTAAAGGGAATGAAAGGGTAGCAGTCAATAAAAAGTATCCCAAATGATTTTTATTTATAACAGAAAACGCCAAGAATTCACCACAAAAATCTTCCTTGGGGTCTAGCATACCCCAAGGGTATGTTTCTGCATTATAAGATGGAGAGGGAACATTGCCCACTCTTACTACTGAGGTCGCTTATCCCACCATATCTTCAGCAGCTGCATAGACGTTTTTATATTGTAATAGTAACTCCTTCTCTACCTCCTGGGTTCTGCGGATCAGTTTTGTGGTCAAGCGTGGGTTCTCTGGGGTAATTTGATACACTGAAATGGGTTCCATACCTTAGTCATAAGAGAAGATATCTTGCTTGGTTGTATATATAGAAATGTCATTATAAAACGCGTTTTGGGCCTCTAATGACCCATACCCATTTCAGCAACAGGGTGTATGGCATTTTCCAGGGCCATCACCACCAGGCCATCCATTGATGATATCACCTGCACCATCCAAACATTATGACAAAGAAAAACTAGTTTATTTTTGTCGATTTTATGAAATTCAGTGGAAATTCAGGGAATCAAGACTCTCAGATTATGAAGTGACTGTATCTACCATATAAGAGCAAGATGGGTGGGTACTCCCAGTCAGAAGCAGAAAGAATAACGTTAAGATGCTCCAAAAATTGGCAAAATGAGAGGATTGAGGTTATCCCTGCTGCAGCTATGGCCAACATCTGGAGCACCCCATTTGCACTTCATGAAAGTCTCACACAAAAATGTTTTTGCACATAAGAAAAGAGGGTTGATTGTCTGATGTCAGGAGAGTATATATAACTCTCCAGTTCCCTGCTTGGTGATGATCGGTGTACAAGCTCAACGTAAGGGAACTAGTCGTCAGTATACAAAAAGGATAGCCCTGCAGAGTTGCTTGAGCTAAAGTGACATAGGTAGAGGGTGATTAACACGGAACCATTAATAGTGATTGACCCAACAGCAAGACTTGGCGGTGTCCCAAAGGGGAGTTCCTAACCAAGCTTTGAACAGGGCTAAGGTGCATGGATGCCTCAGGCTGAAGGGAATCTGGGCGGCCCAGCGGTGTACCTGATGCTGTGGTAATTTTAAAGTAAATAAATGCTAACGTGTCATGTGAACTCTTTGAAGAGGTCTGCACAAAGGTTCACCTAAGAAAGAAAAAAATAAAGCTGTAAACAGATGGGGAATTTATTATAGTAAAGGAAACCAAATGAGGAAGGGTGGTACCAAAGGTTCATAATTACACAACATAGTGGAAATATATTTTGGAGAAAGTGGTACTAAGCCGATGTGCACCAATAAGCGCACACTTCCATCCAACAAGGAGCAATACTTCGAAATTGTCTGATTTTAGTAATTGCTTGAAGTTGAGGCTGACCCAAGTTGAAAATTTTGTAATTGAACGGGCTTTCCTCCCCCATTCATAGAGTAATCAAATTGCTCCCATTGTTTACCAGATAGCACATCTGTTCTAATGCAATAGCCAAAACAAGGGACTGGGCGTTAAGCACCTCCCCTGGGCCAACCTGGGCATATCTGGCATGTACCCAGCGTTGATCCAGGGTGATTTTTATGTTAGGAATGTCTTGAACCTTGACTCTTTGGACCTCCTGCCTCCAAGCCTTGTCTTTGATCTTGGTGACCCCAATTAGGTCATGAAAACATATCACTTTTATAAGGTGGCGACCTGAGCGTTTTCTATTGAACTTATTTGATGCCACCTCATGCGCAAGTGCTTTATAAGCATGACATGGGAGCCTACCTTTATCTTATACTTCATGAGCCACTTCTGATCTGAAAATTGCTTAAATCACTTATTGCCTTAATTAAGTGCTCCCAAACTAAGGACTGCATAAACTAAATGTGCTGGGAATGTTTCTTTGCAGCTGGTATCTCTGTGCGGAAGCATGATGTCAAAAATTGCTTTTCTGTGACATTGAGCTCTGCTGGTTGGCAGGCCAACAAGTATGAAAATTGGTTGACCCTTGACATTTTTGCTTTAGGTGACAAGTCCAGCAGCACCATCTGACCCCTTGGCGTGTCACCCGCGCCATTTGTGGATCCCACAGTCTAACCCCCATCAACAAGAATAAACACAAACTTATAATTAAAGTAGATTAGGCAAAGGGTAATCTTTATTGAAAGGGAAGCGTCAGGTATTTAAATTTACAAAAGGGTGACTGCGCCCACTGCTTACCTATCAGCTCATCGCTGGTTCTCCCAGCCAACTACTCTCTCTCACTGCACTTCTCTTTTCCCTGGTAGCGACCTTCTCACCTGTCCTTCCCAATGTCTAAATTAGTGTTGGCTCATCATTGGCCTTGAGTTGCCGGTGAGCCATAAAAATGCTCTTATAAATTATTTTTAATAAATTGGGATTTGACTTAGTGATAATGCACTGGAAACAGCTTTGGTTACTTGGGTAGTCTTTTAAATTTGAGCTTCTTGCCATTGACACTTATGACACATAATAGTTAATTGTTCAGGAAATCGCTTTGCTTAGGAGAGAATTTTTTATTTATAGATGAGGCGCCAGAAACATTTTCAGATACCTCAATTCAGTATTGTCAGTGTACACTAACATTGCTATAACAAATCAGTTAGATCATACTCAGCTATTAGTTACCAATGATCCATATACTAATTTGGGGCCATTGATTAGCATCACCCAAAAGCTATCTTCCAATCTTAGCGGAATATTTAAATTTGGCTCAACCCAATTGGGGAGCAACTACCTAGCAATTCTTTATATAACCATAAAATCAGCCATTTAGACATCCCGCCAAAGATCTGCTATTTCACCTCAAATCCACTTAAATCTTTGGAGGAATCTATCTGGCTAATTTTCTGACATTTCCCCCCACTTAACCAGAAGGTTTTCCTCCTAATTTCTGGCTTGTCGTGTGGGGCAGGCGTCCAGGGCTTTCACCTCCCATCACCTATAATCGTCGGAACCTAATCTACAGGTCAGGGTCACACTGATGTGATTTTCACCTCCCCAGCCGAACTGGTGGCCATCCTTGCCCCTCCTCACCAACCCATCTTCTACTCCAGCACCAACCAGCAGAACTTGCTGTAGTGAGCACAACTGTTAGAAAATTTGCTTTTCCATTACAGTGGGCTCTGCTGATCAGCAGGCCAATCAGTATGGGGAATGGCTGAATCTTGCCATTTTTCTTTATCCAAGGGGCCAGCAGCGCCAGATGACCCCTTAGCGTGTCACCCACGCCATTCAGGGACCATAGACTTTTCCAACCAACAAAATTAAAGATAAACTTATAATTAAGATAGTTTTGGCAAATGGAGATCTTTATCAAAAAGGAAGCGCCTGGTATTTTTACTTACAAAGAGGCTACTGCACCCACCGCTGACCTAAAATTTCCCACGCTGGTCCTTCTAGCCAACCACTCACTGTCACTGCTCTTCTATCTTCTCTGGCGTTGACCCTCTTGCCAATCCTTCTCGATGTACAAATTAGTTTTGTCTCATCCTCAGCCTTTAGTTGCCAGTGAGACAGGTAAATTACATAACTAGTTTGATATAAAATTGGATTAACTTAGTGCCAATGCGCTAAAAAAGCTTTGGTCACTTGGTTAACCTCAGAGAATCTTAGCTTCTTGCCAATGACACATCTCACACATCATAGTCAATTGTTCATGAAATTGGCTTCTTAGGTGTTAATTGTTGATTTATATTTGAGGCTCCATAAATATTCTTAACTGCCTCAAACTTGGGATTGTAAGTTTCCACTGACATTACTAAAATAAACCAATTGGACCATCCTTAGTTATAGATCACTGGTGATCCTTATAATAATTAGGGGTCAAATATTGGCCCCACTCAATACTATCTTCCAATATCGGCGGAACACTTGGATTTGGCTTAACCCAAGTTGGGGAGCAAATAGTCAACAATTGCTTACATAACCACGAATTCAGTCAATGAGCCATTCCAGGAAGATTTGGCCATTTCATCCCATATACGCATAAATCATTAATGAAATTATCTGATTAATTTTCTGACATATGGGCAAACCATGAATGAAGGAAATACTCCAAGGTAGCCTCATATGGGGAGAAACCTGTGGATTCATGTTGTTGGGATTTTTGCCCATATTCCCAACCTGCTAGATTACCTGGTGTTGCTAGGGGAAAATTCCCTAAGGTGAAGTGAATCAGAAATCAGTTGGCCCAAATTTTGGAGGAACTACGTTTGGGGGATTTTGGGATATTCTCCTGGTCATATCCATTGGGGATCAATCCAGATGAATACCTAATATCTCATTGGGTGGAGTGGCCAACAAAATAGGGGCATCTGATAGTGATTAACTATCAGGTGTAATTATTGG
>JAKSZP010004879.1:0-19758 GCA_022478985.1 Massospora cicadina
ACAGTGGGGTGGAGATACCCATCCAGGTATTGACCCTATCTGAGATAAGCTACTTTCTTATTGTAGTGCTTTACTATGCTGTTAAGCCCATATAATTTCTTATTATCAAATCATCCGGTCCTGATTCTGCTGATTATAGAATAAAGCAGGCACTAGGTCAGATTGTTTGCGGCCAAAAAACCCAAATTACAAAGTAACATTTCCCTGGTCTCACTTAGCAGCTCCACAGTGAAGGTATAAGTCTCAAAGCACTTAAATTGAGAAGTGTTAAGAAAACTTCCTACAATGTCAATTGATCAGGAGTAGAAGGATTAACTTACAAGATGGCAGATTGGCGGTCTTTATCGTTCTCTCCTTCTTGGCCTGATCCATCATGGGGTAAATATTGATTTTTCTTTGATACTAAAGTACCCCTATAGTGAGCATTATAAGTGTATTGAGAGGTCCCTTTTCTTAATACTGCACAGATTCAAGTTGACAGTCCAACTGCTTCTTTCATATAGAATGACTATGCAAAAGAAGGCCTTGATTCTTTAAGATAGATGGGCTACGCTAAAGACCTACATGAATAAGTGACAAGTGACTGATAAGTGAAGCGATCCTTTATTAAGAATAAGCGAATAATTTTTTTAGTTGAATTACTATATTCAGGAAGCAGTGGTGCTCTTATGATGAGAATCACTAACTATTATAACATGAGATTGTGCAAGGATAATGATAGGTCAGGAAAAGGTTCAAATGGGTGTCATGGGTATTGTAATTGGTTTGACTAACCGTCAACTTATATTTCTATTTATTTTTATATTCAACTAAACTTTAGATAAAGGATTTGATCTGATCTTAGTAATCATTACAGCGTGCGACCCATGTCTTCTATGATTTTGTTCACTTATTGATTTGAAATTAATTAAATCCCTTATCCATGCTGAAAACTTCCCCAAACCCTTACTTTATGGATCACCAATGCCATAGCTTTGATCACTAAACCGCCTCCTATTTAAAAATTAGCATCAACATGCTACTTTTACCCACATCAGTGTAAAACCATTGGTAATAGGGTCCCTTATATTTATAAATGCCAGCTGCCAGTAATTTAATTAATTTAGCGTTTTTGATTACTCTGGAGTATTGATCCTATGTTCAAAATGCCTTGATCCCTATTAAATTGCTTTCCTGATCTAATTTGGACATTACACCGGTAGCTTACCAATATTAAGGCTACTTAGTAACCATTAAATGCGCCAATAAGAACTTTGGTAGAGAGAGCATATCTTAGTGAGATTGCCATCTTTAAGGGGGTCCCTTTTCCAAAGTAAATAGTTTTAGTCTACTATTAAGTTAATAAAGCAAGCTTATGGGCAACCTTCATTACCAGATACTACAGTGTGCTCCTTTATTTAATTTATTAAATCCTATTCCTGATAATAACAATTTTGCTGTTACAGTTTTTTACCCAGATTGCTGTCTCAAAACAGTATCTGGGTTTTTTTTTGTCTGTGCAGACCTGTGTATCTGAAATATGATTCCTGAGCACCAATTAAAAAAATGGGGTCAATGTCAATGTAATATCAATTAGGGAAAAATATAATAAGGGAGTTCCAATTAAATATGCTCCCAAGTTAAAAAACTGGGAAACTTAAATCATTTAACAACACAGGGTATCAATAGTTGTTAAAATTTTAATGTACAAATCCTGCAAGGTTTAACCTTAAATGCAAAGTACAAGCAACAGGTTTTGATCCAGTCAAGTTTGTGTGACAGGAAGTAAAACCTGAGCCTTGGAATGAGGTTTTAATCCAGTTAAAAAGCTAGCCAATCAAAAATTAACTTCTACCCATTATTAAAAGGGGAAGATCAAATCCCCTAAGCAAACCAGTCAATAATAGCAATTTCAAATTAGGCTATCATTGATGACCTAAGCCTCTCCCATCAGCCTACCCTCAAAATTCCAGCACCCTTCCCATTGGGGTGTGGGATGTTGGTTTATTATATTTCAAAATTAAAATTATTCCCCTGAAAAGTTCTTATTTTATAGTTACTTTATTAAAATTAATATAAAATTTCGCAGTTCCTTTTTTTACAAAGTTGAAGCTACTTAAGAGTCTCACTTAATGACCTTAATGAAAGAAGGACTCCTAGGTAATAATTTACTTCAACTGCATAAGATAGAGACTCCAAGATGAAAAGGAACCTTCCTCAAATTCAACTTTTTATTCTGATGAGGCGCATCTGAGTAGTTTGTGCCTGCTGTTGTGGCCAGTAAAGCAACCACATTCAGAGGCCAGTTTTTTCTTAGCACGCACTTATCCTAACAAAGTGACCCAACCACAAACTTCTCTGGTTAATTTGTGTTTTGTAGCCTTGATGATTCAGGGATAGACGGTTGACCACTCAAGGTTGGTTAGATCCCTCTAACTTCCCTGTACTTGGGACATGTGAAACAATGATAGTAACTGCCTAGCAACATCTCTTTCCCTGGGTTACACCCATTCTAATGCCCACTGAACTGAGCCCACCCAGGGCGCACCATTCAGAGGGTAGCTTCGCTTTTCTCTTACTTTAAATATTAAAGCCAGTTGAACCTCATAAGTACTCCTAGGGTATTTCCTCCTTCCAGCCCTTATCCTCTACAACGTTTCTACCCATTGAGAAGAGTAGGCAGAGAAATTAGTATGAGCAAGTGGAATAAAATGAGTCAGTGGAATCGTGTGAGGAATATGCAGCTGTAATATGTAAGGGATATGATGTAACTAAATACCATTGGAAAGGTGAAATCCAAATGGATACTAGCAGAGCAGCTATATCTAACTCTCATATCTCCCTAGTGGACCATATTAAAGCTGAGCGCCATAGAAACCTTTATTATGAGAATTTGACAGAAGAGCAGCTTGTATCTGACTCCTCACATCTAAAGGCAGATCCTTACCATATGTATGGGAAGCAGCTATACCCACTCAGTTTACACTAAAGCCAAGCAGAGCCAGAAACTTTCTATGGTTAACCAACCAGAAACTCGCGTGTTTCCCCCAAATAAATTAACTTATATGACTTTGCTTACTTTATATTTCCTATGCAGATTACTGTTGGACAGCGGAAGTCACATAGAATCCCTTGATGGACACTGATTCAACTGAAAATTACATTGATCTAAAGGTAGTGAAGGCTTTGAATCTTCCATTTCTACAGGGATCTCTGTCTAGGTACTTTCTGCGTCCCTATGGTCATACTGCCGCTCAGTAAGCCTCTCAAGTTCTGGGCCCATGAACAAGTGTTTATCGCTTACTTCTCTGCTATTATTGATTTTCTGTATCTAGTGATCATGAGAGTTGGTTGGCGGCGCAACCTATCTGTAAGCATTGATCCAGAACGGAACGTTCTGGGTATCACCAATCATACCTTCTCTAGTGAAATTCCCTTTCTATCAACTTTAGTCACAGTTAACGCTGTGGCAGTAACAGTAGAGTACTCATCCTCTAATTGTGACGGTTGAGGTCTATCCTCAGCATCACATTGCCCTGATCTTTGGTAAGACAGGGCAGGCTGTGTCTGTATGTATGGAGGAGGAGGGGGCGTTGGTTCTGGCAAGGACGCCTAAGGGGCCGGAGCTTGGAGTAGGCCAAGGAGCAAGATGGGCGTCCAAATCAGAACAAAACGGAAAACGAGAGAAATGGGTAGTTTCAAGATTTGATTTGGATTCGAATCGAGAATGGGAAGAAACAGGTGCTTGGGAGTTTCGCGGTTTGATTGGAATTCGAAATGGAACTGGCGCGGAACCATTGAGGATCGGAACTGGCATGGAATCATTGAGTAAAGATTCCGCGATCCTGCTGTAAGGTTTACACCAAACATCATTCAAGTTGGCACCATAAGCTTATATTATATTATAATTTTAGCTTTTAGCCTGTGTATATAGGGATGGAACTGGGAGCTGGAGGCTCCTCAGTTCTGTTTTCTATCAACTTGGCTAAATATTAAATAAAAGAACCTAAAATTCATATATTTATAATTTGGGTTTACTTTAAGATATTGCCTAACTGCAGCCATGTTTGGCTTAAATCAACAAGAGTTGGACTTTGAGAGTGAGCTTGGGAGGGCTATTGCCTCCCTCTATACCTTGTCTTGGGGTCAAGGCATGTTGCTGGGGTTAAGTATACTTGCAACTGTCTTCCAGGGGGTGCTTGTCCAATCTTGTAGCGCGCACCAGGAGAGTAGTATCAGGAGTTATGTCAGCCCTATGGTCTTTAACATGGATCCTGTTGCCTAACTCATTTGTGGCTCATTGGAAGGAGCCAGTGCGTTACATTAAACAGAACTCATTTACTTTCCTGTCGTTGTGGTGGCAAGCAAAAGAGGTGCCAGAAGAAGTTGTGTTTCCAAAGTGGTATAACCATACTGCAACACTCTTGATGGTGATATTCTCCACCGCCTTTTTGCTTCATGAATTATACCGGGTTTTAGAGTGTGTGTCCCGGGATGGTGGGAAAGTGGTAGGGCCTAGGAAGGACAAAGGAAGAATTCCCACGGTTTTAAAATTGGAAGACTTGGAACTGATCCACCAGACGTTTAGCCGGGTTCAGTTTCAAGGACGTTTGACAAAGGCAGCGGGTGGAGAGGATTCGTTTGCCTTGCAGCTAAGTCAGGTTCTGTTGGCACTTCCAGTAAAGCAGTCAAACTGGGTGCGAGAACTTTTAGAAGAGCAGTCAGGGTTACCTGTATCGGTGGAGGAATGTCTGGATTGGATTGACCGTGCAGCATGTCCAGATGAGGCGCAGGATTCGGCCTGGGCGGCGTTACTGCAGTGTGGTCAAGGGATGAAGTCAGTGGAGGAGTATGGCCAGATGTTTTGCGCATTGGCAAGAGCAGCAAAGGCACCTGAGTCTCAGCTTCCGCGCATGTTTCGCCAAAACTTGCAAGCTGATTTATTATTGGCAATGGCGGCAGTGAAACCTGCAGCGACGTTGGAGGAAGAGGTAGGTTTAGCCTTGCAGGTAGAGCGACAGTTGAGTTTGGTACGGGACCATAAGGAATTTGTGCGACCCCCAGGGGGATTCCGAGGACAGAGTGGTGGAAGAAGGGCAGGTTCAGAGCCCATACATGGTTCTAAGGGGTTTAGCTATGTGGATGAAGGAAAGAAGAGTCAAGGAAATTCTGAGGGTATGGTTGAGGTGCGGGAGACAGGGATTCCCATCGAGATTACCACTCAGGATCCTGAGGCTCAGAATAAGAAGGCTCCTTATAATTTTCGCAAGAAGCCAGTGAATCCGGTGCCTCAAAATAAACCGCTTACTTCATCTTATCCTTATCTGATTTTGCCCGTCAATGTGCTTGTGGGGGATGAAGGAAGGGATTGCAGTGAAGTTCTAGCTTTGATTGACACCGGAGCTGGGGAAAATTATGTTGAGGAGAAGTGGGCAAGAAGCCATGGATTGTCATTACAGAAGGATGGATGGGTGACGTTGGCAGACGCCTCCAAAAAAACGGCGGTATGGCGAGTGCAGGCCAAGGTCCTGTTGAGGCAAGGCCTAGAGGTATTCAGGGAGGAGTTTCACGCCGTAGCTCACCTGTCACATTCGGTGGTGCTGGGGATGAGATGGTGGCACCATTTCTGCCCTCAGTTTAATATGAAGAGAGAGAGGGTTCTGTTGTCGCCTAGAGGTCAGGGGACGTGTGAATGGACGTTTCAGTCCCAAGGTTCGTTGGTGAAGCACATGGGTGGAATCACCTCAAGTGTGCCAGTGTAAGGATTGCTGAGGGAGTATCAGGATTTTGCATAGATGTTTGAGCCTAAAGGTGATGCGCCTTTTTCGCCTACAGGGGATTTTGCATTTGGATTCCGGTTCAAGGAAGGCTCTGAGTTACCAAAGGGCTGTCCAGTCTATCCATTGAATCCACGGGCCCGAGAGGCATTGGAGGATTATGTCCATAAGATGCTGGATATGGGTTTGATTGTGCCTTCCAAGTCGCCGGTGGTTTCGCCAGTCCTGTTGGTTCCCAAGTCAGGGGGAGTTACGTCCTTGTGTTGATTTCTGATGCCTTAATGAGGTGACAGAACCTGACCCCTATCCAATGCCACTCATGGAGAACATTCTGCCCATGATCTACGGGTGTGGGGTGTTCATCAAGTTGGATTTGGTGGACGCTTTCAATCAAATTCCTGTTCGCCCTGAGCACCAGCGGTATACGGCATTCAAATGTCATCTGGGAAACTTCAAGTACAGGGTTATGCTATTTGGGCTACGCAATGCCCCTGCAGTTTTCCAGCGCATGATTGATCATGTATTGGGAGACTTAGTGGGTAGGTGTTGTGTTGCTTATATGGATGACATCCTGGTGTTTTCCAGATCAGCACAGGACCATGTGAGGGATGTGAGAAGTGTGTTGGAGGTGATTAGGAACGCGGGCTTGAAGTTGAAGCCGTCCAAGTGCGAGTTCAATAAGGAATCGGTGTCCTTCCTAGGGAACGTGGTCCTCCAAGAAGGGATAGCGATCTGTCCTGATAAATTGTGGGCGGTGCGGGAATGGAAGGCTCCTGGGAATAGGACTGAAGTGCGAAGTTTTTTGGGGGTGGTGAATTTCGTGCGGAGGTTTTCTATGGATCTGGCCCAATGGGCTGTGCCGTTGACAAGACTGACGGGAAACATGCCGTTCATTTAGGGGGAGGCTGAGGAGAGGGCATTTCAGCAAGTGAAGACGAGTCTGCTGACAGCCCCAGTTCTGGCACACCCTGACCCAAACAAACCATTCGTGGTAGAGACTGACGCGTCAAATTTTGCACTTGGAGCTGTGTTGTTGCAGTTGGTAAAGATGGGGTTGAACGTCCTGTCTGTTACTTCAGTCAGAAGATGGCACCAGCTGAAACCAACTATCCAGTTTACGATAAGGAACTTTTGGCAATAGTTGCAGCTTTAGGGGAGTGGCAACACCACCTATTGTATGCTAGGCACCCGGTTGTCATCTGAACGGACCATCAAGCCTTAGAATACTATAAGTCCCCACGCCTGATGAACCAGAGGCAGGCCCAGTGGCACTTAGAGTTGGTTCAATATGACCTGCGGATTAAATACAAGCCGGGAAAACAAAATATCTTGCCAGATTTATTGAGCCGTGATTCTGGACTGGTGTTTTCTGATGCAGAGTTGAGGAAGTTCAATACAGCCATGATGTTGCCACAGAACCTGTTTGAAACGATCCAGGGCTGGAGAGAAGGAATGGCAGGAAGAATCCGGACTGCACAGCAAAGATGTGAGCTGGGCCAACGGAAAAGAGAAGAGACAGGAGAAGGTGAGGCAAGCAGGGGGCATGCGGGATTCTCAGTTCGGGGTGGTATCATACGCCATGAGGGAAGGATTTGGGTCCCTGTGAAGAGTCTGCAACAAGAGGTAATGGAAGCTAATCACGACCATCCTCTGGCAGGTCATCCCGGTCAAGAGAAGACGTTAGATCTTGTTTGCCGTCGCTATTTGTGGAGAGGTGTGGGTGCAGCGGTGCGGAAGTATGTTTTGCGTTGTGTGGGTTTCGCCAGGGCAAAGGCCCAATGGGTGGCACCGGGGGGAAAATTGAAGCCGCTTCAAATTCCTTCTAGGCCACGGTCCTCAGTGAGTGTGGACTTCATCACAGGACTGCCCAAGTCACAGGGGATGGATGCCTTGATGGTGGTGGATCGCCTGACTAAATATGCAGAGTTTTTCCCTTGTCGGTCAACCATTTCTGCAAAGGTGGCAGGACAGATTTTTGTAAATGAGGTTTTATCCAGACATGGGGTGCCTGAAGAGATTGTGTCGGATCGTGGTCCACAATTTACATCTAAATTTTGGCTCCACATGTTAAGGAATCTAAAGATCAAGGCTTGCCATTCGTCAGCATACCATCCTCAGTCAGACGGCCAAACTGAGAGAGTAAATCAGATATTGGAGCAATAATTGAGGTGCTATGTCTCAGGGCGGCAGGATGACTGGGTATATTGGGTGAAGCTGGCTCAATTTGCTTATAACAATCATAAGCATTCATCCACAGGTATGACCCCGTTTTTCGCAAATCACGGCCAACACCCAGAGGGTATGGGGCCCAGGGAGCAAGGTCGGAATCCAGCGGGATGAGCTGTTGCGAGATACCTGGGACACCCTGGAGCTCCTGAAGAAGAATTTGGTGGTGGCGGTCGCGGCTCAGAAGAGGAAGGCGGACTGGCATAGATCTGTAGGTAGAGCTTTCAAGAGAGGTGATTGGGTCTTGGTGAATGCTCAGAACTATGCCTTGCATGTAAGGAGCCAGAAATTGGGGCCGGTGGCGTTGGGCCCATATCAGGTAGTGAGGGCGGTGAATGAGGTGGCATTTGAGCTGAAGCTCCCAGAAGGGTCAAGAGCCCATCCGGTGTTGCATGTATCTCAGCTCAAGCCATTCTTTGGCCAGCCTCCTGAAAGGGTTTCTCCTTTATTTCCAGCTGGAGGAGGAGCCAAAGAGTATGAAGTTGAGGAGATTCTTGACACCAAAGTGGTGCGAGGACGTCGTTCATTCTTGGTACGTTGGGTGGGTCATCCTATTGAGGAGTCCAAATGGCAGTCAGCTAGGGATTGTGCCAGATGTCCTGAGAAAATCAAGAGTTCTTCCTGTCTAGGGGGGGTGATGTGACGGTTGAGGTCTATCCTCAGCATCACATTGCCCTGATCTTTGGTAAGACAGGGCAGGCTGTGTCTGTATGTATGGAGGAGGAGGGGGCGTTGGTTCTGGCAAGAACGCCTATGGGGCCGGAGCTTGGAGTAGGCCAAGGAGCAAGATGGGCGTCCAAGTTAGAACAAAACGGAAAACGAGAGAAATGGGTAGTTTCAAGATTTGATTTGGATTTGAATCGAGAATGGGAAGAAACGGGTGCTTGGGAGTTTCACAGTTCGATTGGAATTCGAAATGGAACTGGCGCGGAACCATTGAGGATCGGAACTGGCACGGAATCATTGAGTAAAGATTCCGCGATCCTGCTGTAAGGTTTACACCAAACATCATTCAAGTTGGCACCATAAGCTTATATTATATTATAATTTTAGCTTTTAGCCTGTGTATATAAAGGATGGAACTGGGAGCTGGAGGCTCCTCAGTTCTGTTTTCTATCAACTTGGCTAAATATTAAATAAAAGAACCTAAAATTCATATATTTATAATTTGGGTTTACTTTAAGATATTGCCTAACTGCAGCCATTTTTGGCTTAAATCAACAAGAGTTGGACTTTGGGAGTGAGCTTGGGAGGGCTATTGCCTCCCTCTATACCTTGTCTTGGGGTCAAGGCATGTTGCTGGGGTTAAGTATACTTGCAACTGTCTTCCAGGGGGTGCTTGTCCAATCTTGTAGCGCGCGCACCAGGAGAGTAGTATCAGGAGTTATGTCAGCCCTATGGTCTTTAACATGGATCCTGTTGCCTAACTCATTTGTGGCTCATTGGAAGGAGCCAGTGCGTTACACTAATGCTGTACCTGACACTCCCACTACACCAAAAATTCTGAACCTTATAAAGCTGTGTTCAACGTTAAAAATCAACCGGTTTTTTGAACACTCAGAGTTTGATCTGAACTTCTAGTGATAGTTGATCTCATTATACTTAACTGCTCGTTGTACCCATGCGTGAAACAGGAACCTCAAGCCCTCAAAGTTTGGATTGATGACATGGTTGCTAAGGGGTGGATGATTAAGACAACCTCCCCCAAATCATCACCAGTGGTTTTTTTAAAATATTAACTGGCACACTTTGACCATGTGTGGATTATGACCACTTGAACAGTCACAGTTCCAAATCCATATCCTTTTTCCCTTAGAATCTACCATTTCCCAGGAAATTTCAAAGTTTTAGGTTTATTTATAAACTAGATCTGGTTAATGAATTCCATCAGGTGTGGGTAAAGTCTGGCCAGTAATGGCTGACTGCTATCCGGACATAGTATGGAAGCTATCAGTTTAAGTTTTAGCTCTTTGGCTTAAAAATGCGCTAGCAGTGTTCAAGAGATGCATTGACAATAATTTGGGGATCTCAGGTTCTCCTGCGCAGTAACATACATTGATGATATTTTAATCTACTTTCTTGACACCAAACAACATTCTAAGGATATTGTGGCCGTGGTAGAAGCCTTACATAAAGCTGAACTAGTTGAAAAGCCATTCAAATGTGAGTTTTACAAGGACAAAGTGCTTTTTTGTGAATCTGGTACTGAAAGTTGGTTATGCAATTGCACCTTTAAAACTGGATGCCATTCGCTCTTGGCTACTCCTGTGACACAAAAGCATCTATTTAGATTTCTGGGTTTGTCACCTTTTAAAAGAAAAATTTCACCAAACATCTCTAAGTGCTCTTCATCAAACCCACTCTCTGGTAAGAATGTCCCTTTTGTTTAGAACTGAAGTGCCACAAGCTTTGTCAGCAGTGTTATAATTTTGGCGATATTATTGAGCTATGCTGAGAGATTTGTGCACAGGGTCAATCCCATTGAGCAATAGGAGGATGATACAAAGATCGTTGGCCCTCATAACAATTTAATAAATATAGAGTATATGAAGCAATTGCTCCAACGACACTCTTATTATAATATTTAAAAGCAGATTCTTTCTGCCCCACTCTACTCTTCCTACCAACAAACAATCCTCCTCTTCCAATCTTCTCATCTTGCTTATATATCACCAACTTTGATTGATACCAACCCTTCTTCTTAGACTAGCATTTCCGCCCTATTCTCATTGGTTCCGCAGAGTCTAATATTTATAAAATTCACAATCGCCTTAAACTAAGGCGATCTACCAATTATTTGATGTACATCAATCTAACCCTATGCCTGATTTTGAGGCGATCCACTAAACATTCGTTCAAAGCTTGGTATCGCCCTATCGCCTTATGTCAAGATGATCTCAATATTTGATTCTCTCTGGTTCGGCCAATATCACCCATTCTGCCAAACTACTTAGGGTTTATCATCCAGTCATATCAGAATTGTGATATGCAATAAAAGTCATCTTCACCTCTACTCCCATTTTGCGTCATGCTAATGAGTATAAGCCTTTTATTTTTCTATGAAACACCTTAGGTACTGCAGTGGGCGCTGTCTTGTTACAAGAACATGAGGGGAAAGAACATCCCATGTCTTACTTCTCAAGATTGTTTAGCGTGACTGAGCGTTTCTGAGCCAAATATAATAAAGAGCAGTCTGCTATTGCTTGGTCTCTGATGTATTGGTGTTATCTTTAACAAGTCGCCAAATACGCAGTAGTGGTGCGCACTGACCACAAAATAACTCATTTACTATCACAAGTAACAGAAGCTGGCTAAAGTCAAACTAGAACTCATTGCGACCTCTTGAGTTTCATTTTCATTTATGAGTTTGTTGAGGTTCACCACATATCTTGCCAGACATCCTTAGTTGCAACCCTTCAATGGGACATGTTTCTATTGGCGACTTTGAGTTAGTTGCAGTAATACCACTTGAGCAAAGTATGGCCCCTCCTCCTCTGCCATTGTTGAGGTAGCTCCCTCAACTCCACACTCCAAACCCAAATCCAAACTAAACCCAAGTTGCTAAACCAACAAAAGCACCGCTACCACTACTGAATCTATAACTGAAATAGAGCCAAGAGATACTGCTCAAACTTCTTCCACTTAAAAGGTTTTCTATTGGAAAAAGTGATAGCTTTGCAAGCAGCTGATGCCGAAGGTCTTGCCTTGTGTCTAAGAATGTTTGCGGTAAGGCCCCTCTGGATGGTATTCCAAAAACACAGTGTAATTTATTTTCATGGCAAAGCATGAATTCCTTCTACCCTATGTTCCCGCATCATAAGGTAAAATAATGATCACCCCATTATGGGAACCCTGGCATGAAGAAGTGTATCAACCTAAAAAAGTGTGGGTATGATTGGATCGGCCTTACAAAGGATTTCCTCATGCATATTGGAGCTGTTTAACGTGTGCCAACTCCAAAATGGACAGAATAGGGTGCAATGGTTTCCTGCACCATCTCCAACAAGCAGAAAGGTCATGTGCCTTAATTTTGGTGGAAGTTTATTATAAGTTTGTCATTATCCCAAGGGTATGATGCAGTTATGGCGATGGTGGATAGTTCTACAAAATCCGCCATCTTCGTTCTTTGCTTATCAATCCTTACAGCAGAAGAGATTGTGCGGTCGTTTGTGTCACATGTTATTCTTTTTTGGGTTACCTCATGAAGTAATCAGCTATAGAGGGACACAGTTTACCTCAAGGTTCTGGGAGGCTTTTTTCAAAATATGCTTAAGATCAAACCCTGTAGGTCATCAGCATACAATTTTCAATCCAATGGTCAAATAGAAAAAAATTAACCAGTCATTGGAGAAGTATCTCCAATGCTATTCTACTGCCTCACAAGACACATGGGCAGCAGACCCCCATTTAGCCCAGTTTTCGTACACTAAATCCCCACATGCGTCCACAGAATATCACTAATGTATGTAAACTTAGGTACATTCTGACTTCACACATTGGCCCCAAAAATCGCTATAGTATCCCAGCTTCAGATAACTTTGCTAAGAACATCATAAGGGTGCACCTCCATGTCTAACAACAGTTGACCAAATCAACTAAGAGATGCCAAATGGACTGCAGACTTAAACGCCTTGCAGCACAAGACTATCAGTTAGTGGATTTATTAATGGTTGATACCAAAAATCTGCACCTCAAAATGCCTTGTCATAAGTTGCCTTGAAAATGAGCAGGCCCCTTGTTGGAATTAAAACTTAAATTGAAGATTTTAGTAAATATAATGATGGGATTCAAACCCAATCTAAAGGTTTTGTTAAAACTATTGTCAGGAATAACCCCTGACTAACTGTATCAAAACCTCCTGTCTTTGGGGTCCAAACCCATTTTAAGAAATCGAATATTGTTCAAAAGAAGTAACCAGAATATTACATGATCTCCAAATAGCAAACTAGTATAGATCTTAACTTGAAAGCGCTTATTGATTTTCCTTGAGGATTTTACCTGATTTCCTATATAATTCTGTTTGAGAGCAAAAAACTTTACATTCTTTTAGCCATAACATTTTTGTTTGACAATATTACAATAGTGAAGAAACAAGGATACATTAATCAAGTTTTTTTACCTTAATTGAATACTTTATCTAAAGTAAACATTTAAGTATTTTTTGCCTGAGGCTTTGGTTGCCCTGAAATTAATTGGACGGTTGGATTATTTCCCCTATATTAATGAAATTGGTGCTCATTACCAGGCTCATTCTGAGTTTACAGAAAAATTATAATTATAATAAACGAATAACAATTAGGCGTCAGACACCTCTTCAGATCATGATGCCAATCTCTTCAGTAAGTGGGCTTTCAATATGC
This sequence comes from Massospora cicadina, assembly GCA_022478985.1. NCBI lineage: Eukaryota > Fungi > Entomophthoromycota > Entomophthoromycetes > Entomophthorales > Entomophthoraceae > Massospora > Massospora cicadina. Next base: position 13,343 of record JAKSZP010004879.1, read on the forward strand.
ACGTAGAAAAAATGTCAGCATTTTGAAACCTTTTATTACCTGCATCTATGAAGGTAATTTCCAACCCCTTCCGCAGAGCAGTATCAATTAAAAATCTCAGACTTCACTGAAGCCCTCCAGCTCCTCCTCACTGTGGCCTTCATTCCAGGAGGATGAGCAAATAGAAGATGAACACTCATAGTACTGGCCCCTATGATGAGTTTAACTGACAGAAACCTCATTTGACAGAGATCAGGTCAGGGCAAGATGTTCAGAGCACTATTTGTGTCAATTTTTACACCCAATCTATATCATCTATTATAAGTAGCCAATTTCCATCATAAAGAACTTCTTTGGCATTTACAGTTATTGGAAACATTGCATTTGCAACTCCTCCAATTTTAACGTTCTGCCTCTCTCTTCATCAGTGAGAATTGAAGCACCATATTGAAAAATCGGCGACTTAGCACTGAGATGCAAGCTGTGCTAATGCATATTGACGAAAAATAATGAGATTCGTCTGTTTAGAGCTCTCTATTCATTTTAGCCAATTAGAAGTCATCGTACATAACCATATCAGAGATCATATCACAGGAGTACAAGACCAGATCAATAACTTGATGTCCTCAATGGATGAACGCCTCCAATTTATTGAGGAGTTGATTTATTATATTAGAGATACCCAGGACAATATTTTTTCCTTTTGATAGCATGGAATTCTGGGTAAAGCTGGTCTTACTGGAATGCCTAGTGAACCCATAATGCATAATCATTATGGAATGCCTAACCAACATGAGTCCACCAGACACTCTTGCCCTCCTGCGCCTAGTGCTAGTCTGGAAATTCCTGATGAATGACTTCAGCTGATAATAAAACAAACCCAGAATCTCAATGACTAATTAGGACGCGTAGCTCAAGGAGCGCAAATCACTCAGGATGGAGTTCCTCTCCACTTTGAAGTTCCTTTGGCACTCAACACAGATTATTTGAAGCCTTAGTGCACTACCCTCCTAAGTAGGGGAATTGGAACAGCAAATTCTAACGCCGAGCAACATCGACTCAAACTTTGAGACACAACTGTCAGTTCAAAAAATAGAATCAAGCAGCTGACCCATCTCTTCGCCACAAAATGACCCTTTGAAATGCCCATGAGCGAGTGGATTTAGTTAATGAAGATGTAAATGACATTCAGAGTCAAGTGGATGCTCTCCATACTCAAGAATATTCTCAGAATACAGTTTCTTCTTTAGCTGAAGGAAAAATTCCAGTGTCAGTCCATGTTGTTCTGCCTTTACTCCATCCAAGTAACATGTTTAAACCCTCATCCAAGGAGTAATACTTCCCTGAGGAAGGGAGCAATTTCTCCTTCTTATATTGTTAAAAGTGAAATGGATGAAGCTAACAATACCCAATTGCTCAAACACCTGGCCAATTGCCTTAGCCACGTAGCACATGACATAGTGGTACCCTATCTGATAACCTGTCACACCTTGAATGATGCAAAGGCTGCTCTAATTTGGGAGTTTTGGAGTGAACTAACGCTATATAACCAGAAACAGACATTTATGGGAATCATTCTCAACTGGGAAGAACCCTTTTTGAGCTTTTCAAAGGTTTTAGCTTGAGGCTAGACTTGGGTCGCAGGGAATCATCTTATGTTAGATGATGTTAGCACTGCATTTATATTGGCATTAAAAACTATAACCAACACCATACTATATAATGAAGCGATAACACCCAACCTTACTACGTTCCTTCATATCAAAGAAGTCAATATGGAGATTCCTGTCAATCTGTTTAAGTCTACCTGTCCAACCCATCCTAACAATAAGCCTCAGCTTTAAGTGTTAGTGGTAACACCTCCAACTCTCCTACACCTGAGTTAACTGCAAATTATTGCAAAAAGACCAAAACACCAAATAACTTCTTCCTCAAGCTTAGCTAAAAGAAGGCAGCAAAAGATAAGTCAGGATAGGGAAGAGGCTACCTTTTCTGATGACATTTAAGTGCCTCACCCAGTAGTTATGCCTAGTACATCGTGTTGTTTTTTATTAGCTGCTTCTTCTGAAGTCAAAGGATCTCTTACTATTCAAGGCGAAAAAGAACTTCTGCTTTCTTATTTTTTATAATGGTCAGTTACCAATGAAATTCTCACAGCTAGCTCCTCAAGTGAGAGCTAAGCATTAATCAACAAATCATTAATATAAATTAAAAACCCTAATCCTGGCCGAGGAAAATTTCCTTCTCACCTCATTACAATTACCTACTGACTGTTTATTAGCTGTTAATTCTCACTTTATCTTTAGTGGTACAAGCTAAAGCAGTCATTCACAAGAATAAAGTCCTTGATATAATTGTTTCTGACTAGCTGTTCAACGTTATATCCTCTCAGTTTATATAGAAATTTAAAATGGCTTCTAACTTGATACATGAAGTTGAATATGAGATGACGAGAAATCAGTCTATTTAAGAGATTAGAGTCTATTCTGCCTTACCTCTCCAATTTGAAAGCTCTTGATTACTGTTTCAACTATTGCATTAGAGAACTATGAATTGCTTATTGGAGTACTAACAATGCGATAGTTCAATTATTTAATTAATCACTAAGAAAATGCCTTTCACTCTTGGGTATCAGATACCACAAATGTTTGATCCCAATCAAAAAATGATGGCCCCAAAAAAGCATACCTCCTCGAAAAATATCCCTCATCTTTCTGTAAAATAATGTATCAAAACATTAGGTTTAAAACTATTATGCCTCAAAGATCTGGAGGTTAAGGATGGAATAACTCTGTACGCCCCCATTCCTTTAATAAACCACCTGGTTCTCAAAGTTATAGTGGATACGTGGATAATGATTCACATCCCTCCTAACCAAGTTTTGGAGCTAAGTGTCCACCCTGACCCTTCTATCAAAGAGGCGTTAAACTGTCCTGAAATTTAAGACTCTGCCTATGGAAGAATCCATCTCCATTATAATAGTATATTAAACATATTGTACACTTCAAGTTCCTTGACATGCTCTCATCACCTATGCAAAACTCTGTCCTATTAAAATTATGCAGATGTAAGCAGTTATGGTTCTTTAAAAGACTTAAGATTTGATCCCTCCCAGGACATGGGAAAATATTTAACTGGCTAAATTTGATATCTCTCAAGGCATCAAGAAAGTAGTCAACCAGCCGAGGAATCAAAAATAAGAAGGATTGAAGCTTTAAGTCCAGGAGACAGAATATTTTTCAATTAGTAGTTTATTGAGAAAATTCTTACTGAAAAGTAAATGAAAAGATCCAAAGACAGAATAATTGATACTTTATCTTAGTTGAAACTTCTCATATTTATAGGAATTCAGGATTTTCTTCATCGTGGTGGACTTCTAGGTTCTCTTTGTACAGGATCTTTTATCAGCCGTTGTTGGGATGCTGATTGAGTTGATTTTCTAGAGGAGATTATAGGTTGTCCATTTACATCAGAAGCTGTCACTTTGGAGGTAGTCAAAGATTCTGATAATTGAGCTTTTAGTGTAGAAATGTCATTCCTATCAGTTAATTTATCACTAAGGGAATCTTCTCAGAAATTAGAGTCAATCTCATCTCCATTATTATACTTGATGTCTGATAATGCCCCCTCAAGATCCTGTCAAAAAGAGACATAGAGACTAAGAATTTGAGCACGAACATGAATGACTACAGACCCATGAGCCAAATAGGCGATGGAATATTCAGAGTTGACTTTGTGAATAACTTGATACTGACCAGACCAAGTGATGTCAAACATGTTAGGCCAACCTCCTGGTTGATGATAATAACATACCTGATATCCTAATTGAAATACAGGTAATGAAGGACGTCTAACATTTTTTGCTTGGTCTCTCTAGAGGTCATGGGTATTATTACTTTTATAGAAAGATCCTGTAACCGATTTATCTCATCCATTAGAGCTATCATGGTTAAATCAGCAGTATATTGAAAAGAAAATTCTATTAACGGTTGTAAACTACTTGGAAATCTGTGTTCTCTCCCATATACAGCCTTGAATGGGGATATCTTAACAATTTGATGATAGCTTATCCTGAAAGCCATAAATGCGCTATAAAGGTAATGGTTCCAATGATGAGTATCTGAAGTGGTCATCTTTCACAGAATAGAAACTAAAGTCCCATTAGAACGCTCAACTGCTCCGTTGGATGAAGGATCATAAGAAGCAACAAAATGATGACTAGTATCAAACAGCGAAGTCAGTTCTTGTATTACTATTGATGTGAAATTGAGACCATTATCCAATAATAATACTTGAGGGCACCCATGCTTAGTGAAAAAGTGTTGAAATAAAAACATCTCCGTGGCTTTAGCAGTAGCAGCTGTCACCAAAATGGCTTCCACACAATTAGTTAAATGGTCTATGGCCAGCAGTATGTACTTATGGCCATTTATCCCTGTCAGTAAAGGCCCCACTACATCTATACTGACAACATGGAAAGGTTAGAAAGAGCCACAATTTGATGTTTATATCAAGGTCCAGGATGATCATGGTTCCAGAAAATAAGGCACGTCTTAAGGACTTCATAGACGGTTTCTAACATCCTATACCTTTAGTTCTGAGTCTTCAGCCATTCTTTGTCTTCATAATGGCACCATGATCAATTGCATTATGATATTCCACAATTAGTTCAGTTTGTGAAGAAAGACGGATATAGGGGATCCATTTAACAATGTTAAGTTTATAGAGCATTTCTTCTTAAATCTGAGAGTTCTCAGTCTGCTTATGTAGCTATTAATGTATTTTTTAGTCCAAGAGCTCATCTTTCCAGTCTGCAGATAAGATTTTAAATTCTATACTCTTCAGGAGTAAACACAGCCTAGAATGGCTTTACTGGATAAACCATCTGCATTTTGATGAATAGTTCTGGCATAATGTTAAACAGAGAAGATATAATTTTATAAGCGAAGGGCCCAGCAAGCTAACCATCCCTTGGGGTCCTTCATTGTTGTAGCCACTGTTGACTCTTGGCGTCTTGGTCCACTTCCGCTGAGTTGGATGTGCACAGGGTATTAGCCACTGAGCAACTAAATTGAACAATACGGGGATTGCCAAGTTCTTAGTAAAATAATAAAATATATACAAAGCTATCACCCCTTATATCTACCTTTATTTTGAATACAACTTGCAGACTTTTCTGAGCTCCCTTTTTCCTCGTAAAAAACTATCCCCCTTTTAATCTTCCATGAGACTCTTTTATACCTCAGTTCCCCAGCTGGATGCATCTTCATCTTGGTAATCTTATATTCTTCTTCCTTTTTTGAATTACTCTCATTTGTATCAAATCTCGGCATAAATCCTCTCTATTTGCCAAATGTCCTCATTTTTATCAATTATAATTTGGGTATCCCTTTTTCATAAATCTCAAGACTCATCTTGATTCCCCTCCAATCCACCGATATGGGTAGTATATCGTCCAGTCATATCAACTTCCCAACATTAACCCCTCTTTTGACTAGAAAATAGGCTCTTACTGTTTATATGCTTGAAGGAACTTCACGTGGACTCAATTGATAATCTGACCTCCAGCGGGTTCCTTAATTGTGTAAACATACATGCCAGTCTTTCTCAATAATCTTAAACAGGCCAACCCAAATGTTGGAGAGCTTATTTTTTTGGCTGAATCCATGCTGGTCGTGGAATAAAACATAGTTCCCCATAGCAAATAATGGAAGTCCACCCTGGCGCTTCTAGTCGGCCACCTGGTCACAAATCTTCTTAGCCAAACTGGTGGAGTAGGCTTCCGTTTGCAACTTAATCAATGTATCCATGAGTTAATTCAGATATCGCTGAGGATTCACCCTACCAGTTTCCTCTACACACGAATATAGCAAGGCAGGCAGAGCCAGATGTCAATTATACAGCAGTTGAAATGGACTCTTACCAGTGGCAGAATGATTGCTGATATTATAAGTGAACACAGCAGTAGGTAGAAGGGCACTCCATTCTGAGGGCTGATTTGTTATCAATTTGCAGAGTATGTTTACTAGGGTTTCATTGACTCGCTCCACCATCCCATTTAATTCTGGATGATAGGGGGTGGTCAAACCCCCATAAATTGCCATCAAAACTCATTTAACTTTTGCAGGGTATGCGAAGTGAAGTTGGTTCCGTTGTCCATCAGAATAAACTACAGGCAGCCATGCCGCTGTATAACACACTCCATAATAAACTTAGCAGTGGTGACAGCTCCCAAGTCGCTAATAGCCCTGGTCTCCACCCATCAGGTCAAACGATCGATGGCAACAATTATATACTTGGATCAATTGGCACTAGTTGGCAGAGGCCCCACTACATCAATGGAAACGGTGTGCCATGCAAACCGGGGTTTCACTAGTTGGTAGGTGGTTTTCTTGCAGAAAGGCTTTTCCACTTGACACTGATGGCAACAACTAACC
>JAKSZP010004880.1:0-19709 GCA_022478985.1 Massospora cicadina
AAGGCTTGGGAAGTGTGGTAAAAGAAATAGGATAAGTTTTGCGCTGCCCAAGTTTGGAAAACGCCCTGTGAAACTGGAAGACACAAACAACAGAAAATACCTGAAGTGAATTACCTTTTGATAGTTCTAAATTTACAAGCTAAATGTAACTAATATATTATAATGCCCCATTTCTTACTGTTTCAGTGGTAGAACATGGGCTTCAAATTTTCTTAGGAGATGAGTTAACGGCCCTCTAGGAAAAGTTCAGTGAATAATTGCCCAATTTATTAAGCAAGCTACGTATATGACGCCTCACACTATAATTCATGGTTAGTTGGACCTCAAATTTGAAATGACATAGGAAACATATCTGCTACACAGGTGTGCATAATGGTTGATTTCCTGGATCACTAACGGGTGGTGAGACATAGCTCACATAGTGGGAAAAAATCTTAACAAATCTTTATTTCTTTTATCTTTCTCCCTACAATTGTGGCTCGCAATGTCATTGAGGAATACCTCCGTTATGGGCAGACAACCTACATTGACATAGTCTCTCTTAAAATGCGACGTTTTTACTGATGCCTAAACTTAGTACAGGTTAGGCTACCAAATTTAGACCATGAATGAAGATACTACAAAAGATCTCACTTTAATACCACATCTTGCTCACCTTGAGATCAGTATTAAGAAAACTCAACCTTTCAGGGCAAAGATGGACAGTGCACCGCCCATTTTCACTTTCTTCCATGCTTTCGGTCTCAAATTGCGCACCTGACTTATCAAAGAGGGTGTAAAAACCTACGAGGTCACTTTTGAGGTGATGGAAGAATCTGATAACATCTCTGAAAGTATAATTGATACTACTTCCTCCTTTCCCTGGGGCGAATAAGGTCAGTATATAAAATTTGATCCTGTTTCCCCACAGGAACATAAGAAGGATAAACAGGCCCATTGGGAAGCGTCCAAGGAAGCAGACTCAGCAGCGTTTGTCATCTTGCCTGATCAGATTTAGACTGTCAAGGCGGAATTTTCCACATCAGCGGAACCCAAATCCACCAGCCAAATGAAATAGTGCCAACCAGACTTCAGACCAACCCTCAGGGCTTTGCATACCCATGCACGCAACCTGCACACTGATCAGAACCAAATTTCCCAATCAATATCACATGAAATTTTTAGCCGCTGATGGTGCACAGCAAGTACACCGTAGCAAAAAATCTTGTGCAGCCAAAAAAACCAAATCTCTTAAAGACAATATTATGAAAGATGACCCATGCACTCCTTACACTATGAACAAATATCTACTTAACAGTAAAGGAGTATTGGCACTAATGGAAGATGAAGGGATGATGCTGTGGTCCCTTCTCCTTACTCCTGAGGCATCTAGAGCCTCTCAGTAATAATTGCGACGTTAAACATCTCAGAATTCAAGGCCTCTCAGTCATGGGCCAGGAAAATGAGTTTCCTAAAATTCAACTTACCTGTGGACATCCTGACTATAAAGAAACCCACTGTCCATATGGTGATGAGGTCACATGGGCAAACATGGTCCTCCCTACTGTTTTTTTTGATCGCCACAATGTGTGGTGTTAGTTTGGAAAGACGGTAAATTTAAATTAAATATCTCAAACCTCCTTTCTAAATGGTGATATACTGTTTGTTACATTTTTGTGGTGCACCAAAGTGTTCACAATTACTAGCATCTATGCCCCAACCTATGCACAGTTCATCATGGAAAATCTTTGGACGTTGCTACCCTTCCCCTTCTACCTAATACCCTCATGGTTTGTGATATAATCTTCTGGACAAACCCCACCACAGAATGTTGGCCTACTACAGTTGATCCCCCTCAGGGACACATATAGCTTCGCGTCTTGAAGCTTACCCTGGGACTCTAGAACACCATTCCAAAACACTCTCCTCTTCTTCATAAAATGTCTCACCCTCATGTACACAATGGGAAATTGCAATCTATGTAACGCAAGAATACATTCTTGTACGGCTGTTATTATGACCCCAAATATTGTACTTTACCACAACTAATATAGATTTATCTGACCATAGAATAGTTTCAGTATCTTTTAATCTGTCATGCCCAATGGCACTGGCGCCCAGATGGAGCAAACTTAGCCTGTACATCTCACATTGCCTAAGTTCTCACGCTGAGTTAAAACAACAACTTTAGTACGGGAGTTTGTGACTCCTTTCTGTGCCGATACTTTCACCATGTGGTCATCTTCCAAATCCTACACAGCTTCCCACGCTCATCACATATTGTCAGGAACTCCTGATCTGCCTCAGCAGTCACTAAGTGTCTTCAGCTGAAGTGTATTACCTGGAGAACAACTTCCCAGCTTCAGGTTACAGCCCTGCTTAGGGTTGTAAATGGGCTGAAGTGTCTGCCCATTTGAACGCATTTGTAAGGCAACAGAAACACCACGTTTATGTTCACTAAAAAGCAAAAATTATTTTGGCGGGTGAAACATGCCCCGCTTAATTCTTCCACTGATTTTTCCCCTAAGAAAAACGTGTCCTGTACATAGGTTAGGAGGCTGTAAAAATCCATCGCAGATATGCTGGAGGAGTTTTAAGCCAAAATTCACAAATTTTAGTCTATGTTGTACATATCTGAACCTGTTGTGTCTGTTAAAGTTAAATAGTTACTTGACAGTTCACATATCCAACCATTTCCTAATACCTGAACCTAATGTAATCATATCCCAATATGAACACTGGTATGCTGTTTGTGGTGCGTCACACAGGAAATGCCCAGGCACTAGTGGGATTCCTTATGAATTTTATAAGAAGTATTTGATTGAAATTTTTTTCTTTCCGCTCAATAACACATTTTAGCGAATTTAAAATTACAGAAGAACTAAGCAATTCCAAAAAACTGACAAAAAAATAAACACCAATGTCCTTGGCCTGACCGCCTGATGCTCCAAAATGGGCCTATGGCTGAAAGCCCCCTAGAATCTTCTGCCCAGCGGGGAAATGCTTTCAAACCAGATCTACCAGCCCTCCCAATTCCTTAGGTTAATACATTCTCCCCAAGGATCACACCCTTCACCTTGCTCATTCTCAAACGGTGCCTTGTAGCCCCATTGTGCTCCCCCAAAGCTAGATGCGTTTCAGCATCCAGGTCAAATATGGCAACTTATTCCCCTAGAATGACAAACAAATAAAAGAATTATCCCAGGCGTTTATTAGCCTGCAGGCTTTATTGACTTTTGCCCCTACAAGGGGTAATTTGACCTTGGCTTCAGTTGTGAAACTGATGCTGCAATTGCAGCCAATATTCCCCTGGTGTTCCAGGAAACCCCCATCCCAACCACTCACACCCAGTTGCCTGATGACGCCACTCTTGTGGTCCAATTTGCAGGCCTCCCACCCATCTCACTCCTGAAACTTTATACAACGAAATAATAGCTGGATTGTCAGTCTATGGAGCTGACCCCATTCTACAATTTGTTTACAATGGAGCCAACCAACTAGCAGGCCCTCACATATTTGCAAACATATGCCACATATAAAACAAAATTACCAATTTGATTCCCCTCACACTGTTGTCCCCTCTTCCCCTGACCACCCTTTCTGGGCCAGAGTAGATAAGGGCGCACGCTCTGCCCCATTTTTTTCAACTTGAATCACTAAAAGCGGCGCTGCCCCACCATAGCCTGAGATAGAGCCCACATGCGCGACTCCACCCATGATGCTCCCATAGTTAACATAAAACTTTTTAAAATGGAGTACAATCCTCCTTCTCCCTCTACCAAAAATGGTAGATGCAACTACCACGGATTCAACCAATAAGGAAACAACATGCCAAACCACCAAACCCTACTCCAACTAATCAGGAGCCAGCATGGACCTAAAGTAAATTCAAATAATTCACCAGCCACCCAATCTAGACCAAACATATGCTGATCAACCTATAATCTTCAACCAAAATCCCTAGGATTATTTGGAGGAAGTTGATGATTTAGGAAAGTCCATCCTCAACTCAGTAGAGGCCCCAGGCCTCAAAATGTACCTAAATGAATATTATGCAGCTCGATTACCAACTCATCGCTATGCTTTACGCTCAGAAGCTGATGAAATCTGAAGTGACCATCAACTCACCAAAGAGGTTGTTGTATCCCCTGATTGTCACCCCTTCAAAAGGCTGTAGTGAAATCAGTCACAGTCTTGGCTAAGGGGGTACCCGCCCTTGTCCTTCCCCCATGCAACAAACTTATAAAAAGGAATTTCTCCAATTCCAACAAGTTGCCCACAAGGAAGTAAAGAAAGTTGTGATGGTCACAAAATTTGGCCCCGAGACCTGCATTACCAGCAACAACATCATTACTTTACCACACTACCCAAAGTTTGCCTCAAGGCTGAAAAAGCCCTTTATGAATATATCACAACCTTCCTCATAGCTAAATTCAAGCTTACTGAGCCACATTGCATTCTGACCCCCATTTTGAGGATGCAACCACGCCCATGCTCTCAGCGCTCTTCCGTACACTGTCCAACACAGAGGAGGAAGATGAGCCACTTGATCTTATCTCACTCCCTACCATAGACGCATAGTAGTTTACCGCATCTGACCCGGTTGGTTAATTTTAGTTTTTATTTTTGTTTCTTCAATTTTGCTTGAGTGATACGCTTGTCTCTTTCTGTTCATTTTCATTCTACCTTAGTATAAGTTTTGCTCCACGGAGCTCAGTATTATCCATCCCCTTTTCAGCTTGCCTCAGTTTAAATAAAATATTTAATTAATATCCAACCTACTGTTAGCCTTAATAGATCAATGTCTGTTGGGGACAAGCCTCCTTACTGGTGGCCAAGATGCATATATGTGTACCTTGTTCAAAAGGGGGATAAACTATATTTGAAAAATTGGCGCCCTATCTCTCATTAACACTGATACCAAAATTCTCACTAAAATTATGGCTATGCGCCTTAAGGAAGATCCTCTAATGTGATAGCCCCTGCACAATTTGAATTCACTACTAGGAGATCAATATGGGACAAAATACATAATATAGCCAGCATCTACCAAACTTTTGCTACTTGTGTGCTTTTGTTCCATGATCAGCAGAAAGCCTATGATCCCGTCAACTGGGATTACCTTTGATTTGCTTAAACAAGTTTCAGCTTCCATCTCATTTTATAATCTGATAATGCTGCTTACTGAATCAGTCATTATGGCAGTCCATGCCTCAGTCATCCAGACTGATTTGTTTTGCCCCAAAGTGGTTTCATCGTGGTTACCCTCTGAGCCCTCTGTTGTACAAATTTAGCCTTGATCCACTCCTCCACAATGCAAATGCTCATTTTATATGGTGTTATGTGCAAGGAAAGGCACCAGTTATATACTAGCATTTGATGATGAATGTTTAGTTAATATCATTAATAAATATGATTTGAGCATCCAGGAAACAACAATTCAGGAGTACTCCAGGGTTAGTAATGCAGACCTGAATGCCAATAAAGCTGATCTCAACCTTCTAGGTAGGTACCAATCTCACTTTTCACCTGCCACCACTGCAGCAACATATGCCTGCTTCATGTCCCCTTGTTCGCTTCCCAAGGCAGTTAACTCATATTGCCCCTCTTATGCTCCCATTTGTTCCTGGCCCGCTATGGGCCCAATTCGCCACATGGGAGTATGGCTGAAGCGGGAGGTTATGACACCTCTTTAATAGAAAAAACCATTTTAGACAAAGTAATTAAGAGCATCGCGTCACTCATAGGATACTAAACTATCCTGATGGGCTGGGTAGTGGTTTCCAAATCTCTACTTTAGTCCATTATTTTTTTTCTGCGCACCCTATAGCTTTTTCTCCCTCCTTCTTTGCAACCCTCTAGCCCTAATCCAAGGGTGGTTATGGCTAGGCCTCCCTCCCCCTGAGCGTCCGTACATCTTGTTTGGCCCACGCCATAGTAGAGATATGGGCCTTATCAACTACGTGTACCATGCCTCCAGTATACTTGGCTCCTGAATCGCTCAGGTTTTTAGCCCTTCTTTCCCCACCCAGCAATGGCCTCACATAGCACAGTCCAAATTTGCTTGTGCTTTTCGCCTTCACAACCTTGACCACCCTAGTTCTCTGCTCAGCTACCTGGCTTCACACCCCTCTGCCTCAGGACCTCATTGGGCCCCTACCCACTTAAAGCGGATTCTCCTGACCATGTGGAGCGCTGAATGGAGAATCAGCATCTGCAGTCACACTCCAAGAGGGGTCTCCCTACCCCCCTTTTAACCCACACTGTTTGAGGGAAAGTTGTTATGAAAATCATGGTATCTCGCCGCCCTCATACCTAGCTCAAGTTGACTATCTCAACATTCTGGACATCTCTTACTCTTTGGATACCCAGATGGACATTTGGAAATATGCCCACCATCCACTATTGCAACTCAGGATTCACTCCCATGTGTGGAGATGCCTGAAGAGGGTGTGAAAAGCTGCAGAGCGGTACAACCCCTCTCAGTCTTCAAGTGTGGTGTGTGGCCAATATGGGATTTTAGCCCGCTGTTTGAAAAAATTTCTGCCATCTCAGGCGATCTGGTGTGAGGTTATGCGTCTCTTTTGCATGGACCCAGCTCAGGTTTTAAGCCTGTCTAAGGACATCTTCGCTTTTTCCTTGAACTCCACCATCCAAACATCTCTTTGTTCCTTAGTTATAGCCATCACCTTATGGACGCTAGATATTATTGTCTTGGACGTTCAATCTTGCGCTGCTCAACCCTAAGTGAAGCTGTCCATCAATTCGAATACCACCTAACAGATCACTTCCATGGCTGGTTGTTTGTCACTTTGCCATCACGCCAAAGCCAGTTGGTTTCATCCTGGTTCACTATATGGCTCCTTGTTTCAGACCCTCTCCTTCATTTGTTCTGGTATTGGTCAGGACTTCCCTGAAACCACCCCTTTTCCTTCCACTGGCAGTCTCTCTGGCAATAGTAGGTAACTATGGCTCCTCTGTGGTGCCTATTCATGTGTCTTTGTGTTTAGTTTCTGTTGATTTACCAGATGTGTCCGTCCCATGGTCCGCCATCCCAGAATAAAATAAAAATAATCTGGCTTTTAAAGCATAAAGGCCCCCTTCCAGCCACCTTTGTATTAAAATTCTAAGCTTTTCATGCTGTAGCTTTAGCTGAGCATCAAAATGTGACAGGCATCTCCTTCTAATGGTTCCTAAGCGTTGTTTTCTAATAAGGCTACTTTAAGAGCCCCTCAAAAGGAAACCGCACCATATAAAAAATCGCGTGTATGTTGGCTATACTGGCGTCTTAGGAAAAACATCTTTAATATTTAGAGTCCAATGCTGAATATAATCATAAATGTTTCAACCTTGATAAGCGGCAGCATGTAAATGATACACTGTTTTATCTCTGGGGTGTTCTATCCAACGTCCAAGCACCAGATTTCCGATTTTTTGAAATATGATTTTCAAGGTCCTAAAAAATTTCAGTTTTGTATACTTCATTCAGGATAATATTATAAAACAAAGTTAATTTTAGCACTTTTCCTGCTTGTTTATATAATTTGGGTAGCAGACGTTAAGGATATGCTTGGGGAAGTTCCTACAAAAATTGCGGACAGCTTAGCCCTTAGGCCTATTCTGAGAATCCCAAACCTCAAAACTCTTCTTTAGGTCCCTTCTAGACCTTCAGAAAAGAATCTGAGCCATTAAAAATTAATAGAAATATCTTTTTTTAGTACTAGATGGTCCCAACCCAAGGGGGGGATTCATCGATGTAATAGAAATATCTTTTTGATTAAAAATATTAACCTTTGACTTGTTCTCAAATCTTTTAAAGGAGGGTCATAATTATGATCTTTAGCATAATGTTGTTTATGCTTTAATGTTAAAATTACTTAAAACTTTTTAATCAATTTTTGAGATTCAAGGAACTTGTAACCTGCCTATTTTAGCATTAGTATTCCCCTTAAGGGACAATGGCTATGTGGTGGTCAAGAATAGCCTTGACCATCATATCACCCCTTTTAAAGCCTTTCCTGGAAGTGGCGGTGGTAGTGCTCATCTTCTTGGACCCTGAGGCGTTCTCATGAGGAATTTGAGAAGCCAACTTAGGACCCTTTGATTAAGTGGATGTGGGCGCCTTTCAATCCATTTAAACAGGTATTTTCTTCTTAGCCTTCTTACAGATCTGTGTAACTTCCTGGTATATGGTCTTAATCTTCTTAGTATATAGCCAGCTAGGCAACGTGAGCTTCTGTTAGTTTATAGTGGTAAAAAAGGTACATGGGAATCAGAAATTGAGGGTGAAGCACAAGTTACTGGAGATGGAACTATTTCCCTGGGGTGTTTGCATCGAGTGTTTTGGGAGTGGGCAAGTCATTGAGTTTGGTGTTAGGAGACCCTAGACAGGCCAACCTTGACTGAAATAGGTGGTGTATTTTAGAATAAAATTGCAAACAAAAAATCCCCCTCCTAAGGAGGGGTCTAAAACCAAACTTGTTTCAAGTACAGGAGGGTGGCTGTTAATAAGAAGCAACAAGTCTAGACAGAGGTCAATTTTCATCATGAATCTAAATTGTCTCCCATGAAAGAGGTGAATTTATTAACTTCATCTAATGTGATTGGCATCACCTTTCATGTTTAATGAGCTTTGTTTGCAATCAGCTCTATAGTAGGAGCCTTAAAATTAATAAAGCACCATATGTTGATTTCAGGGTATTTTTGATGATTGCTAGTGCTTTGCACCCTGAAATTCAATAATGTTTTGCAGGAGATGCTACGCTCTCAACTGCAGTGATAATTATTTGTTTAGGGGGAGATCGGCCATTTATTATAAAGTAGTCAAAATTTTAGATACAAATAATGATAGGTTTTATAGGCTTTTATCAGTGGTGGTGAGGGTGAAAAGAAGCAAACCCTCTTAAGAAGATAATACTCAGTATTTAAAAAGTCAAATCATAAAGTTTGGATTGCTTAGTAAAGTCCAAATTAAATAATATGGGCTGTCAACCTATTTGATCAGTCAAGACTTGCCTCACTTCAATGCGAGGGCAGATGGTGAAGTGCAGTTTCAAAGATGAACCCATGAGGAAGAGATCTAGTATATTTAGACAAATTAGAAGGTGGGAAAATATTCTCACCTGATGTAACCCCTCCAAGGATATACAATGGGGTGGTTGCAGGGTAGAGTTTTGGCTAAGTTAGTGGGGGGCTGAGAGGACCCTTGGAACAACTCCCCCAAGTTTTCCTCAGGTTTGGCTTTACCATGCTACTGGCAATAGGGCGATTTGGCCGTGGATTTTGAGTAATAGTGTACCCCAATTTGCGGGGTTCCACCAAGAATTAACCATGGTTTTTGGCCAATGTCATTTAGTTTTTAAACCTGATTGACTCTTAATACAGCATTAGACTTGATTTGTTTAAAATCAACTAACTTAAAGGTGTTTGGGGTAGAATAAGGCTGAAAGAATCAGTCATGAACTCGGTTGATAGTAAATATGTAGCAATGGATTTGATTGGAGTAATCCATTCATCATTAGTAAGTAACTACAAAAGGTCCTTCCCAATTAACAACTTTTTTCTTCTAGGGGTGAGCCGTTTATGGTAGTAAAGCACCAAATCAGATACTTGGAAGAAAGGAAGAGGGGGCCAGAGCTCATTATCAGCTTGACCCTCTTTTTTGACAGCTTTAGCCAGATTAGTCATAGCCTCTTATTGTAACTGAATGATGTGCTTGGCCAACTTCTAATGGCTTGTTTAGGGTCATTCCTATCAGCGAAAATATCTTTGGCTAATAATGCAGGCACCTCAGGTTCCCATACATACTACACTTAAAATGGAGACTTTTTAAGGATTTGGTGTATTTGGTCTGGTAGGCCATGAGGGCACTTGGTAAGAACTGATTCCAGTGAAGGATGTCTGAAGTGGCCATTTTACGTAATATATAGACCAGGGTCCCATTAGCTTTTCCATAGTACCATTGGTTGAGGACTTTTAGGGGGCAGAAAAGAGCTGTTGCGTGCTCATGGATGTAGCGAGGATCCTCGCCACTTGGGAGGTGAAGTTTTTACCATTACACAGAGTAAAGGAAAATGGAGGCAACCATGTTGAGCGAAGATATACTGATGGAGGAAAGTGGCAGTGGCTTAGCCATCTAAGCTGGAAAGATCCACAGCCTGGATCCATTTGGTAAAGTGATCAATTCCTACTAAGATATATCGATTTCCACACGTAGTTTGGGGTAGAGGGCCAACCACATCTAAGCTTATTGTGTGGAAGGGCTGTTGTGGATTGGTAAGGTGATATTGATACCTGACTTTGAGACTGGATTGCTTTTAACATCTCAGACATGCATCCATGCTTTGATGATGATCTCCATGATAACCCCCCAGTAGTAGCGTTCATTCACCCGCTAATAGGTTTTCCGCACTCCACTATGCCCTAGAATGGTTTGAGACTTCTTAATGGCAGGTGATTGCTCAGATGGTCGGAGGTGGGTAACCAGTTCACCCCTACTTTCTTGTATAGTTTCCCATCATCCACCTTAGTGTTATGGGAGTGTTGGGCTAGCATCTTATGGGCGGGTTCATCCTCATCCTCATAAGCGTCAGGGGTCATTAGTGGTCATATATTTCTACGCTTCACTTTTATCTAATTGTTGGATGGCAAGCCGATTCAACCAATTTACATTCATTTGGCTCGTCCCAGATCAGTGCTCAAGGTCATATCATGTGCTTGAGCTCCAAAGCCCAGCTTTACAACGGCCCGCTAGGATCTTACATATAATTAACCACTTTAAAAGGGCGTGGTTAATAACCACTTTAAACGAGGTCCCATATAAGAAAGGGTAAATATTTAAAAGTGAGCAAGATGGCAAGGCGCTCCTTCTCATTGATGCTATAGTTGCGTTATTCATTAAAAAGCATTTTGCTGAGGTATAAAACGGGATGATCAATTTTTTCTAATCCAGTTGAGCCAAGATATCTCCAACAGCATAGTTGAAGAAGCAGTAAACAGCATGAATGGTTTACTACAGTAATGGTGGCATAGGATTGGAAGTCTCTGAAGAAGCTTTTTTAGCATCCTAAAGGCAGCCTGTTGTTCCGTTTCTCAATGGAAAGGCGTGCTCTTAGCTAAAAGGCGTACTAGGGGCTCACTGAGCTAAGCGAATTTGGGGATAAATTGATGGTAATATCCCAAATCTCAAGACAACTTAATATTGCGGATGGTTTGGGGGCAGGCATCTTGGATATCGCCTCAACCTTATCATAGAGTGGCTGGATCCCATCTGAGGAGATGGCATGGCCCAGGAAATCCAACTTCTTCTGGAAGAATGTACATTTGGTGTGTTTCAGCTAAATGTGAGAGGCCCGCAGGCGTTGGAAAACTTTCTTTAAGTTTAAAAGATGCTCATTGAAGTTTGGGAGAAGTAATAACATCATTGAGATAAAGAATTACACAAATAAGCTTCAGATCTTGCATGATGTGGTCCATGGCTCTCTGGAAGGTTGTGGCGCGCTGCACGACCCTTGGGGTATCTGAATTGGTTGAAATAAGCCCTCAATGCAGATAAGCGCACACTTCTCCTGGTCTTGCAGGGAAGGCCCATCTGTCAGTATCCACTAGCCAAGTACATGGCGGAAAAAACTTGGACCCAGAGAGTGTGGGCCAGAGCATAGTTAATCTGAGGGATTGGATAGCTGTCCATCTTGGTGAGTTTATTCAGATTGCAGTAGTCCATAACTACCCAATGCCCACAATTCTTATTTTTTATGAGCAATAACGGAGATTAAGAAGGGCTTTGATAAGGCACTATCATACTTGCATCCATAAACTGTTTAAGCTCCATTCATATCTGGAGCTCCTCATCTTATTATTTCCAATAAGGCTTGGATTGGATAGGCTTGGCATCAGCAACATCAATGGTGGGTTATAGTCCTTTATATGCCCATAGTCAGCATTTGATTTAGAGAAGATGTCACTATAAGAATCCAGTAAAGAATGGACTTTATTTAGCTCAGCAGGAGTTAGATCATCGGAAATCTTAACGTTAAGCAAAGAGCATTTTAATTGGTTGGTGAGTAGTCCCATATCTAGCATAGACCCAATGTAATGGACTTGTTTGATATCCTCAATGGGAAAAGCAGGGCTTTTCTAATCTCCTGATGCTTATCTATAACCATGTACTTTTTTGTAAGTTTACCCAGCAGAAGGTTAATAGGTCGCTGGTAGGTGGGGTCTAGGATACCTGGCAACACCTGAGGATCCAAAGGACTTATTCCATCTTTTCTTGTTAAGTGCAGAAGGCAGTTGCGGGGGATTTGCACCATAATCTTGGTGACTAAATCTTTTTTTCACCTGCTTTTACTACTACCTCTTCTGACGCATACAAGGGAATGCACTCTTCATCATCCACTGAGTCAGACAGCTTTTTGTGTTTCTGCCTAACGTGGTATACATAAGAGTGAGGGCATAGGAAGGGAACTTAATTACGCATGTGTATTCTTTCTTCTTAGGCTCATCGTTGGTAAAGACTAGGGGTACTTCATAATTTAGAAAGGGTAGAAATTCATGTTTCATGATGATAATTCCGTCATACTCAGTCATAAATTGTGTGCCAATAAGCAGGTCTTATGAATAATTTTCTAATGCCACACTAGGGTCAGACAGGATGAGTAACCTAATATTTATGAAGTGAGAAGACTAGGCTCCAATAGCTCGCCTGTTTTTGGGGCTCATAGTTCAAAACTCAAGGTAATAGTTCAAGTCATATGCCAATTTAATTTAATTAATGAGCTTTGAAGAGAACACGTTCACTAAAGCACCCATGTAAAGAATGGATAGGACTTGCACTTGTTTTATGACAATCTATACCTTGGTTAATGTGTTACTAAAAGTAGGGGAGAGGGAAAGAACCTCCTTTAAATTGGAAGTAGGCAAAGCGTTGAGCCATCGCAGGGTATTTATCTTTAATATATTGAAGAGTATGAACCTGCTGGGTAGATTGAATCACTGTACCAATAGGCTGGTCAGAATCACTGGTGGTATCAATCACTTCTGAAAACTGCAACAATAGTTGGAGGTAGGTTCGTTGTGCATCATAGCCATGTCTATCCTTTCAGGCCTCATCCTATACGGTATCCACACTTCCATTGGGGCTCCAGGACATAATAGCTCATGTCTTCACCACCCTCTTCATATTATTCATAAGAGGGGTTGTCTATGCACCTCAAAGGGGTATTAGGTGAGAGGGTGACCATTGGCAATTCAGTGATCATTAGTTGACACCCTTTGGCTGGCTGGCCCTTCCTTAGGGAAGGAGATGCTGGGTGAAAGGTCTGCTATTGCTTTGATCATAGGAGCAGGTGTTTTAGCTTTAACAGCCTTTAGCATAAGATTTTTGTTAACTGGCTTGGGCTGCCCCGTAGAGGCATGTTTAAGCTACAGAAAGCGGGAGGGGATACAGACTGCATATCAGAGAGGCGTGACAACTGAGCTGTGGAGGAAAGACTCTCAGGAGAGGGTGTAATCCGAGACACAGGGTCAACCAAATGTACAGGGTACCCTTTTGGTGCAGTATATGGAGAGGACCGCTGCTAAGTCATAGATGGAGCCCTTGAGATAAACTCATGTGAAAGGGAATTACTGTTTTGGGTTGCGCCATGGGAACAGGTTTTGGGATGGTCATCATGGACTCCCTCTGTTGGTATATGTTTGGGTGTTCATTAATAATTAATACTTGAGGGTGCAACTAAGCCATTGAGCAGTCTCAGCGTTATGGAAATCTACAACCTCTAATAGAGCCACTTTTATGTCACAAACTTTCCTAAAATAGCGCTTGACAGAGATGATATGCCGTGCTAAAGAGGGTTGAGAAACCAGACCAGTTAGGATGGTAGCAACAGCGTCATCCAGAGGTATCATTTTAGCGAGCAGGAAAAGCTGGGCTGCACAGTAAAAATAATGAACGAAGCTGGCAACTGATTCCCCCTCCAGTAGACTTAGGACATAAACTCTTGTTTCTTCCTATGCAAGCTCTACATGGATTTCAATTCCTCAATGAGCGCGTTCTTTACCTCTGCTTAATTATTAAAGGAGGTCATATAAGGTACATCACCTCTTGGGTGGAGCGGCTGAGGCAGGGGAGGATATGCTTTAGTCTTTGGGAATCAGTAGTCCCGTTCATAAACCTTCATAGACAAAGAGGAACAAAGCGATGCTACCCTCACCTGGGGTAAATTTGTCTCTGAAAGGGGGTTTAGAGATACTGGGGGCAGCCTCATTAGAGGCTTATCAAACAAGCTGTTCAAGTGTTTTAAACTGAGACAGTGCGCTGGCTAGCATCTGGGCTAAAACATCTAGCTGAGGATCAGAAGATGCAGGGAGGTTATGAGGGTTATTCACCCCAACACCCTCCATTGTTAATAGTTGTTTAGTGGTGTACTAGCCCCTGTGGTGAGCACCACTTGTTGGATTTCAGGGTATTTTTGATGATTGCTAGTGCTTTGCACCCTGAAATTCAATAATGTTTTGCAGGAGATGCTACGCTCTCAACTGCAGTTATAATTATTTGTTTAGGGGGAGATCGGCCATTTTAATATAAAGTAATCAAAATTTTAGATACAAATAATGATAGGTTTTTATAGGCTTTTATCAGTGGTGGTGAGGGTGAAAAGAAGCAAACCCTCTCAAGAAGTCAATACTCAGTTTAAAATGAAAAGCTTAAAGTTTGGATTGCTTAGTAAAGTCCAAATTCGGTAATATGTGCTGTCAACCTATTGGATCAGTCAAGACTTGACTCGCTTAATGTGAGGGCAGATGGTGAATTGACAGCTGGGAAGATGAACACGTGAAGAAGAGATTTAAACTATTTAGACCAACTAGAAGGTGGTAAAATATTCTCACCTGATGTCACCCCCTCCAAAGCTATAAAAGGTGGTGGTTGGAGGGTAGGTGTTTTAGCTAAGTTAGTGGGGGTGGAGAGGACCATCGAAAAAATTCCCCCAATTTTTCCCCAGGTTTGGCATTACCTTGCTACTAGCAGTAGGGAGATTCAGCTGAGGATTTGGGGTAATAGTGTCACTCAAATTTGCGTGGTTCCACCAATAATCATCAGGGTTTTTTGACTGATGTCATTTGATAAAGACCTGAATTACTCTTAATACAACATCAGACTTGTATTTGTCTGACAACATAAATGAAATCACGTTATATTGGCTACACTGACGTCTTAGGAGAAACAGCACTATCAAAGAGAGTCATGCTCTGTAACTCAGTTTGATTTGTCTTTAAGGTGTGGCGGCGCATAAGTGATACACTATTTTAGTTCTGGGGGTGATCAACCAATGTCTATGGTGCCAGATATATATGCTTTTTCAAAAAAAGAAGCTTTTCAAAATCTTAAAATTATGCAAGGTTTTTTTAAAACTACTAAATTACTTTAGAAAACAATGCTGGTTTACACACTTTTTCTAGCTTGTTTAAATACTTAGGAAGGGGAATTTGGGAAATATGCTTGGTGAAGCTTCCATGGAGTCCAAAGACAGCTTGGCACTTAGATATTCCAAGAATCTCAAACCTCAATATTCTCTTCTAGCCCAAAATAGACCTTACAACAGGTATCTGTGACATTCAAGAACTCTTTAAATTCTTTCTAAATTTTTTAGTATTGCCCTTTAAATCATTCACAAATCTTTTTATCAAAGGTCAACGATGCTTTTAAGTGAAATGTCATCTACGCTCAAAAAAAAATTTAATTAACTTTCTGACCAATTTTAAAGGATTGAGGCCCTTATAACACACCTTTGTGTCTTTATTATCCCTTATGGTTAACTAAGGCTATTTGGTGGTCAGTCATAGCCTTGCCATCACACATGGATTCTGGCCCAGGTATCTTGGAACTAGGCTGCTCGCTCAGTTAAGCTGATGAAAAGGATAAGCCTTGAATTAATTCACTTATTTGTTCATAGAGTGAAACACCAAGAGAATGTAAAAGTCTATTTCAAGTATACATTTGACTTTTTCACATGGTTCCAAGCGTTTCCTACTATGTTATAGCCTTGAAAATACTTGAAAATGGCTGTTATACAGCACACCAGTTTTTAACTGTTGTTGACAACTAGAAGGCTATAAAAAATCTACTAGGATAACTATAAAAAAATAATAGCCCTAAATAAAAAGTCGGTACTAAAGCAGTCTCTGTAAAAGAAGCTGTTTTGTTGTATGGTATTAGATAGTATATTTAGTGCTTAAGGGATTCAGGTTGCATAAAGGAGGACTCGATCTTAAAAAATCAAATTCTGCTTATAAGGCTTTTTTGCATTTGCAAATTAGTTTTGGGACCGCAGGAGTCCAAGTTCTTGATCCTCTGGGATCTTCTGGCTTCTTTTATAAAGTTAACTGTGAAGCTTTAGCCTGTTTTTTTGCATGTCTGCTGTTTTGAGCTCAACAGTGGCTCTTATTGTTCTTGTGACCCTTGTGAACCTTACAGGATGGATAAGTACATTGGTCATCTCATTTGATGATGTGTTCAAAATTATTTGGCTCCCTTTTTGGTGATAATCACATTAATTAGCTTTGTAAAAATGTGAAAACAACCTTTAGATGGGGTTTCAGTAATTCCTGTATCTGACAGTCAAGCCCAAAGACATAAAAGGGGGCCTCTGAGGTGTTGTATGCGACATTTTGCGCATATGATTCTTGACAAATATTGCTACTTTCGCGTCCTCAGATGTCATGGTGATCAGCTAGAAAGTCATTTCGTTATTCAGGCGGTATATAATGGCCTCCATTATCAGGATTATAGACCACTTGAAGCCTACAAAAAGGGCTTCATATTTTTATAAGTGTTTTCTGCTGGCCTAGTGATTTGATACTTGATCACTGTTATACCCAGCTATTATTTAATACCTGTTAGTACTTCAGCAATATGGGTTAAATTTTGCAAAATGTTTTGCACAAGGTATTAGTCACTGAGCAATGGAACGGCCAATATGTAATTTTTGATTAAAATAAGACTTGATGTATAAGATATGGAGAAATACTTTTCTAAGCTCAGCGTAACTTTCTGAGCAATTTATACAGTTTATAAAAGTAGGAACTTAATCACTGCCATAGTTTAACTCCAATATCATCATATTACCCGCCAGCTGCCCCAGTGTGAGGAAGCGGCAAAAAACCCCTGCCATTTTCTGTCTGACAGGAAAACGCGCTTGGACTGGCTTTCCCAGTCACACCAAATCCCTGGGATGATTTGTTCCTGCCAAGGATCTTGACTTACACCTCACCCAAACCCAAGATGTGCCCTGTTGCTCCCTGAGCTCCCCTGGAGCAAAATGCAATCTGGCCTTAAAGGTCAAATATGGGAAACTTTTACCATAAAATGTCAAGCCATCATCAAAATGGATAGATAGTGATGCGTCCCACCTGTTTTATTGACTTCCGCCCCTATAAGTGTTATTTGGATCTCAGCTTCACATGTGAAGCTAACTCGTCACTGTGCCAAAGGTGCCCTGGTCTTCCAAGATACTCCTCTCCCAACTACTCAAACCCAGCTCCCAGCAGACACCACTTTGGTGGTTCAGTTCGCTTATTTTTCCTACCAACCTTCCCCTTGAGGTGCTCCACCAGGAGCTGATGAAAGGTTTGGCAGACTATGGCACCAGCCCCATTATGCAATTTGTGGTCCCAAATGGGGCCACACGCCTCACAGGTCTTAGGCATATGCTACAATCAGCCCCAAAATGAAAAAATTGCCCATTGATTCCCCCTTGCGCCACTATCCCCTCTGCCCCCGACCATCCGTTCTAGGCCCACGTCATGGGCAGGCAGACAATTTGTCCATCCTGCTTCAAGTTAAGCCACTTGAAATAAAAGTTCTCATATCTAGCAGCTTCTGATAGTGCCGATAGTTCATCAGACAGCCACCAATCCGCCGCACACCCTGTGTCAGTTATGGAGTGGGGTACAATCCTACCTCCCCCACCCCAAAGCCTGTTACTGCAGCTGCACCTGCAGCCACCAATAAGCCTCCACCTTGATTCAGTGCCACACGTGATTCTTCGAACCAAGCGCAGGATTGGGCCCAACTTAAATCCAATACAACCTCCAATAAATCAACCAATCCTCAACTATATGCCGATTCCCCAATTACTTATGCCAGAACCCATGGGAGTTTTTGGATGAAAATCAACAAATCAGATAACATCATTGAAGAACCATCACTGCAAGTCGACTAATTATGAGATACAAAATTGGATGCAAAATTTTCCCCTCATTTATATGCCCCAAAGCTAAATGCTGAACCATTCTAAAGCAACCACCAGCTTGCAGTAGAAGCAGCCTCCACACCAGATTGCCGTCCCCTCCACAAAGCTGCCGCCAAATCAGTGGCAGTTCTCGCAGGAGGAATTCCACCTCCTTTTATTACATAAATCTTACTCCAAAAAGACAATCAATGTGAAGTAACTACACAAAAATGTTACCTGTGCTATCCAGAATGTGGTCAATGTGGCTTTGAATCTGAAAGCTAATATTACCCAAACAATATTGCCACGTTTGTCAAACTACCAGACGCCTGCATTAAAGCCAAAAAATCTTTAGCCAAATATATTACTGCCATTTTTATGGTTGGTAATTACTCAGAAGTTCCAATCATCAGAGATATCAAACCACATACTGCCAATGCCCCGACGCCCTTGCTATCTGACTTGGCACAAACCCTTCTCTGGAAAGAGATAACTGATGCTGAATATGCGCACCCAATCCCCCCACCCCTTCCTCCATGGAGGGATAAGCAGTCTCCACTTCCCACCTGGTGTTTTTTTTCAGTGCATTTCATTCAATCGCTCATTTTGGCACTTTGTTTGAAACAAATAGTTATGTTACTTATTATTTTAGTTTTTAATTCAGTAATGTCCGTCCCCTGGTTGGCTTACCTTGGCTAAATAAAATAAAAGTTTGGATCAATTGCCCCAATATACAATTTTATTATAATAATAAATGTAGAACTTATCTGTGGACTACTAAAAACCTCCCTCTCTCCTTCTTCCGCTCAACTATTATCTCAGTATTCTAGTTTGATTCACCCCTTCTAATTAATAATCTCCTCTTTGTACCCTTTTAGGATTTCTCATCTATTCTGAGGTTTCAGCAGTATTCCCTCACTTCGCCAAACTATTGACACTTCAATTGATTCAGATCATATTAGAATAATATTTCGCTCAATCTAGAGGCTTACCAGAACTATAATTTCCAATCTGTTGGAGTGTGTAAATTATCGTCCAGTCATATCAATTTTTTGACATTACCCCCCTTTGACTGGATGATACACTACTATTGCTTGTATGTTCTAAGAGATTTTGCATGAGCTTAGTTGATAATTCTAATCATCCGCAGGTTCCTGTGTGGTATAGGCATTGATACCAGTATTCTCAATTATTTCAAACAGCCCAGTCCAAATGTTAGCTAGCTTGTTCTTCCGTCCAAATCCTTTTTGGTCATGGAAAAAGACATGATCTCCTACTGCAAACTGCAGGAGTCCATAACATCTACTCTGGTCTGCCACTTGATCACAAAACTTCTTGGCCAAGCTTGCTGAATAGATTTCCATTTGTAGTTTGATCAGTGTCTCCATTAGATTGGTCAAATAATGCTGCAGTTCTACGCCACAGGTATCCTCCACACATGAGTAAAGCAGAGCAGGTAAATCCAGATGTCTACCATAGAGTATTTGGAAAAGGACAGCAATA
>JAKSZP010004881.1:0-19637 GCA_022478985.1 Massospora cicadina
TTTGAAATATTTAGTGTAGAACTCATATGGAATGCCATCTGGGCCTGGGCATTTTTGGTTTGGCGCACCACAAATGGCTGTCCATAATTCGTTCAGAGTAATTAAATTCATTATTTCCAGGTATTGGAAAATGGTGCAGATATGAGCTCAGTCAAGAAATTCCGCCACTTCAGCCAGCTGAATTGGTTTGGCTCAGTACAACTCAGAGTAATATTTTTGCATTTCGATTCCCACTTCGGCCAGTGTATCCACAATGGAATTATCTGATCTTCGCACCTGTGTGCAGGCCACGCTCTAGCATGGTGCAAAACTTTTTTAAAGATATATGCGGTGCACTTGTCGCCTTTTGTGATGTGTGTGGCCCTGTATTGAACACAAACACAATGTTTGTGTTACCTTTTGAGTGCGTTGAGGTGGGCGGCTGCCTCCGCCTCTTCCAGCCCCATGCAGGGCTGTATTCTGTAACTGGGATGTTGGACTCCAAGTGTGCCAATTCTGCCAGAGCACATGAGATAACCGCCAATGTGGCTCGTGAGCATCTGGAGGAGAGATGGCGAGAGTGTCAGATGATGTCCTCATTGAAAGTTGCCCATGTGGAAATGGGGTCCATGCTAAACGGTGCAACAAACTTTTTTGCCAAAGTTGCCTCTTCCACCCACATGGAAAATCCTGGCGACGCGAGCTTGGGGGGGCGGATTTTGCACCAATGTGGGGCCTTAGCAACTGTGACAGATAGGTGGTAGGTTATTTAAGACCAGCTGATGGTCGGAGAATTCCATTTTCGTTGTTTTGAAGTGGGAGATGTGGGTTTGGAATTTCGCCGGTGTTAGAATAAGGTTGATGTGGGTCATGGACCTTAATTGGCCATTGTGGACGTGGGGATGCATCATGTTTTTGAGCAGTGGGTCATGTCGCGGCAGCACATCTATTAACCCAAGGGTGGCTTTTAGAACGCGTAGTTCTATATGACCTTGTGGGGCGTGGGGTGAGGAAGGCCACCAGTCCATTGGTGAGGTTAGCCAACAGTTCATGTCGCCGACTAGGAAAGAATCTGGGGGTAGTGGGAGGGATTTGACCAAAGAGAAAATTTCCTGACGCTCATGTGCACCATTTGGGGCATAGATGTTGATGATTGCATGCACTACATCAGCCCACGAGAAAGTGACGATGAGCACTCAGCTATTTAGGAATGTTTCTGAGGATATAAATTTGAAAAAATTATTTTTCTAAATTAGCACCCCACAGTGCTTTGACCAAAAGGATAGGGATGGTAGGAGCATTGTTTTCCAAGTTTCCTCGGAACCTCGTGGACAGTGGGACTCCTGGATGGCCAGGAGATCCATGGGTAAATTGTGTTGTAAAAAACTCAGTTTCCTAGCCTGGGATGGGGAGGCCTTGAGTCTGGCGGTATTCAACGTCCCTAAAGTGAAGGTTTCCCCCATCGTACCTTAGGTGCGAGGGGGTGGGCCCCCAGGCCCACCAGCCTCTTCTAGGTCCCCATGGGCTTTCACAGCAGTGCGGGTGTTAGCAGCAACGCTATCAGGGTTTTTGTTGATTTTTGCAGAAAGAGTTGCATTGGCTTTGGCCTTCACTTTTTGTTTTCCTGACGTTGGACAAATTTTTGTGGTATGGATGAGTTCAGGTGCACTGTTGAGTGGGTCAAAAAAAATTTTCAGTTGGGATAGGTCCCAAGTCAGTTTTGACCGGAGCTTGGGTGCAATGATTGGGTGAGATCAAATCTCCCATTGGATCCTCAGATTGAGTGGCCCACTCGGCATGGGTTTCCCAATCTGATTGGTTGATGGATTCCCAAGTTGCTTCTGCTGTGAAGGTTTCCATGTCCTCCTGGCGTTGTGAGTGTGGGATAGCGGTGGTGGCCTTGGCCGCTTCCTTGGCCATGGCCCTATGGGCCTGCTTGGCCTTCTTCCACCCTTGCGGGGAGATAGGCTTTACCAATAGGTAGCATCCTTGTGCTCCCCACGGGAAAGCCTCCTTGGTGCTTGCTGTTGGTTAGTAGTGCGCCTCTCCGTTGGCCATGGCCGCTGAGGGGTGCTCTTGGAATGTGACGCCCTCCTTGATAGGGCATGCATGCGCCTTATGGCCGAACGCATCAGAGTGGGTGCAAATGGGGGCGCGCTGTCCACGGTCACCCAGAATGGGTGGGTGGTATGCCCTGCAATATCAATAAAAGTGGAGTGCGGGATCTGGGTTAGGTCCTTCGCGATCTCCTCAGTTGGGGTCAGAACTGCGATGGCTTTGCCGGTGCACAGGTGTGGCATCAGTGTGAAGCATTGCATTTTGAAAGATTGTATTTTGCCATATATGGCGAGACCATCTTTCAGGTGTTGTTCCAAAATGTCACTTTTTACCATAGTAGGCAAAAATTCAAATGTGAGGAAAATTTGGTTTGATTTTGTCCATCTAGTGCATTTGGTTTCGACGACCCATTGCCCTTTGGGGAGGTTGACCACTATGCGCACCGCTGCAGCCTCATCTGATGCCTTTTTGCTTTCAAAACTTAGGTCCATCTAACCGCGTGGCATGGAGT
This sequence comes from Massospora cicadina, assembly GCA_022478985.1. Taxonomy (NCBI): domain Eukaryota; kingdom Fungi; phylum Entomophthoromycota; class Entomophthoromycetes; order Entomophthorales; family Entomophthoraceae; genus Massospora; species Massospora cicadina. Next base: position 2,549 of record JAKSZP010004881.1, read on the forward strand.
GAGGTGCAACATATACCGTGGTCAGGAAAATTTTATGCACATCTTCACAAAATTTTTCCCATAAGGCCGTTTTTTGGATGTCCAGATACATGCAGACTCCAAATTCCACCGATGAAAGTGGCTGGGAGTGTGGCGCGTTGATGTACTGGTTGCATTGTGCTTGCCATGCATGTATCTCCGGGAAATTGTGACCGCCAGTTTTTTAAGATTTTTTTCAATTCCGCCAGATTCTCCAGGGCGTTTTTGAACGTTGGAGGCCGCAGGCCTTCCACCTGCTCCTCTTACCTTGCTTGACCAACTGCTCCCTGACATGGGCGCAGACTATTCTCCTCTGTGAGATTATCAAACTAGATTCAGTCTTGAATTGAATAGTTGCAAAAGTGATTGCAACGAGAAAGAAAAGTTTTTCATATCTGATTGAATTTTCAAAATATTAAAATTTTCTTAAATTTTATTAGACACCACTTTGGAAGCAGCACCAGAATTCCCCGACATTAGGGTTAGAAGGTTTGAGCCCCATTCAAAAAATTGGGGCGAGGCAGCCGCCTGGGTGGTGCCTGAGCCCTTAGCGGTGGATGAAGCAGAAGTGGCAACTGTGGGGCACTTGCGCTTCAAGTGGTCAAGCTTGAAGCACAAGGGGAAAATGGCGTGGCTGTTTTCTGATGTGCGCCCAGAATGGGTGATCAGGGGCAGATATGATCACGGTGCGGGGGGAATTGTGAGGTGAGAGTTGCAATGAAATGGGTGGATCGTTGCAAAGGCATGAGGCCCAGCCAACTAATCCACCCCATTGGTAACCACAAATTGCAACATGGGGTCTGTGCTGTAAATGGCCAAACCCTCCGTGAGCTCATGGCAGAGTCATGTGGGGGAAAGGAAAGAGGGCAACTCAGCGAACTGGACCACCAAAGGTGCCTCATCTGGGAGCTGGGTGCAAATGGTGGGCAAAGAATTTTTTTAAAATTAATTGCAGCTTGGCTGCTGCTTCATCAGCTTCAGAGCGGAAGCTAAGGTCAAAGTACCCCTTAAAGGGGCAGAAGTCAATATAGCCAGTGGGTTTGAAAACTGTCATGGCCATCTCAATGATAGCTGCACTTGCGTATGGAAAGAGATTCCCATATTTGACCCATAGACCAAAACACAAATTGCTCCGTGGGAGCACTTAAGGGCTGGAGCACCGCCTGAGAGCTGGCGAGGTGGTGGCTAAATCCTGAGGGGGGGCATAACGCCAGGTAGCATTGGGAGAGCTAGCAGAGCCAGCCTGGGCGTGCTTCAGTGGCGGCTGAAAGATGCCAGATGGTGGCGCGCCACCACCCCAAGCCAGGGCAGCAGGCGTCGATTGCATTGACATTGGCAAGTTTTGGCTCAATTGAGCGGTTTTATTTTGTATTTTTTTAAAATCCAAATTTGGCTTCGATTTGGGAATTAAAGCAAAGGAAAGATCACCTTATTGCTAAATTTTTTTTAGTACTAGATGGTCCCTTATTGCTAACTTTAATCTTAAAAGAACTTGACTTTTGCATTTTCTTATTCCTTAATCTTAATTTCCAAGTAATAGTTTTGAAATAGGCTAATAATTGTAACCCTTAAAAACTTTTATAAACTCCTTAGTTAAACAAAGAGCGTCATTTCCAAGCTCAGTATAAGATTGGAATATATAAATACTGAAAAACAAGCCAAAAGTCCATAAAGTAGTTTAAATGGATATATGCCAGTTGACAAATGAAAACTTTAATTTTAGGCAATTGTTGCCAGCAAAAAAATGAGCCCCATCTTGAAGTTTTACCAACTACAAGATTTTCAAGGTAGTTGCTAAAGTACAATTTACTCTTTCAAAAACCACATTACTTTCTGGATGGTAAGGCGTCATCAGTACCCCAAATCCCCATTAACTCTTTTTGTTTAAATATGACATGCGTAGTAAAGATGTTTCCATGATCCGTTAATGTAACTTATGAGCAACCATGCCAATATTTACTTCTTCATATAAGCTCAACAGTACTTCTGGCATCTACTTTGGCTACCATGAGCTTCTTTACTAACAACTCAAGTGATTTATAGCCACATTAACTTCATGCCTTCTTTCATACTCATGATCAATGGCCCTTTTATGCTAATGGATATAGTGTGCCAAGCAAAACCAAGTTTCACTCATCATAAAGTTGTTGCCATCCTATAGGGCAAATTGCCTGGCAAATTTCGAAACATCATTAGATTTGATGACATCAAGATTTAAAGAATTCCCAATATACTCTTAATGATCTAAAGTTTTCTGCATCACTCCTTGTCCAGAAAAATGCCTGAGCTACACTATTGATTTCAGATATACCAGAAAGCTTTTAAAACACTAGTTTTTCCTCCAAGTATTTGACTAATTGCCCCTTGATAGATTTTGTGTTTACTATCACCTTGATTGACTCTTGCTCATTTTATATAGGTTGGCCCTCAGTAGCTCTAGCCATTTATTCTAGTACAGCTCATCTGCTTAGTTTGAAGGAATACAACTGTTGGCAACTGTGATAGTTCATCTACATTTTGGTGAACTGTACCAGTGCAAAGTATAATATCATAATCATATGCTTGCAATTTTTTATTTAACTGAGTAAGCTGATCAGGGGATGGGCATTACGGAACTAAAACTAAAAATCATAATAAAAAATAACAATTCAAACAAAACGCCCAAATGGATGGATCTATTAAATTTTACCTAACAAAATATCCACCTAGGTAAGCAGCGAATACTGCTATCCCTCCATGGTGGATGGGGAGGGGGGATCAGGGGGCTTGTCTTTCGCCGCATCCATCTCATTCCAGAGTAGGGTGCGTGTTAAGGCAGATAGTAAGGGTGTGGGGGTATCAGCAGCATGGGATTCCATATCCTTGATGTCTGGATCTTCTGAGTAGTTGCTAGCTATCATTATACCAACGATGTATTTGCCCAAAGCGTCTTCAGCTTTGAGGTGGGTGTCTGGGAATTTAATTAATGTGGAAAAGTTGCTTCAGGTTATTTTGCTTTCAGATTCCGTGCTACTGTTACCATGTTCTGGATGGCTTCAGTGACTTTTTTGTGTAAAGTTTTCATGTTGACCTTACTTTGTGCAGTAAGATTTATATGGATGATGGGAGGTGGAATTCCTCCTGTAAGCGCAGCCACTGATTTGGTGGCAGCTTTGTGAAGCGGATGGCAATCTGTTGTGGCAGCTGCTTCTACTGCGAGCTGGTGGTCGCTGTTGAATGGTTTGGCGTTAGGTTGTAAGACATATTTCTGAGGTGAGAATTTTGCATCCCATTCTGCGTTGCAGAGACGCTCAAGTTTCAGAGTCAGTTCTTAAATGATGTTACCTGATTCATCAATTTCATCCAATAATTCCCATGGATTTTTGTTAAATTGGATTGGGGAATCAGCGTACGTTTGAGGTTTGTTCAATTCATTTACAGATGCATGAGATCAAACTGGGATCCAATCTGATGTTTGGTTAGATGAATTACTTATGGCATTGGGGCAAGGTGGGTGCTGATTGGTGGCTGTAGGTGCAGGTGCAGCATCAGGCATTAAAGGAGGGGAAGGTAGGATCATACCCCATGTCAGAGTTGGCGCGGGGTGGGCAGTGGATTGGTGGGCGTCAGGCAAACTTTTGTATTAGCAGAAATTTCTGATTATGAGAATTTGCATTTCGAGTGGTCTAACTCAAAACAGGATGGACAAAATCTGTCCGCCCTCAACGCGGGCCCAGAACAGATGGTCGGGGCAGATGGGATGGTGGCATGAAGGGGAATTGCCAAAGAAATTTTTGTAAATTCAGGGCTGATTGTAGCATATGCCTGAGGCCCAGCGAGGCGTGTGGCCCCATTTGGGACCACAAATTGTAAGATGGGGTTGGCGCCATAGGCTGCCAAACCTTCCATCAGCTCCTGGTTGAGCACTTCAGGGGGAGGTGGGTGGGCAAACCAGCGAACTGGACCACCAAGGTGCTGTCCGTTAGGAGCTGGGTCTGAGTTGTTGGGAGGGGAATATTGTTAAAAATTAATGGCACCATTGCTGCAGTGGCTGCATCAGCTTCACAGGGGAAGCCAAGATCAAATTACCCCTTATAGGGGCGGAAGTCAATAAAATAGGCTGGTGTCATCACCGCCTGAGCCATTTTGATAATTGCTTGGTCATTGTAGGGGAAGAATTTCCCAAATTCAACACTAAGGCCAAATGCATGTTGCTCTGGGGAGCACCAGGGGCAGCGGGGCACCACTTGAGTTCAGGCAAGATGGGCATCGAGATCCTTAGGAGTAACAAATCATCCCAAGGGTTTGGAATGATTGGGCGAGCCAGTCTGAGCGCATTTTCCTGTCAGATGGAAAATGGAGGGATGAGTTTCACCGCTGCCCCACCCTGGGACAGTTGGTGGGGGATCCAAAGAAATTAAAGCAAGACTTTGGTGTGCGATTAAGTGTTTTCTTTCAATTTACTAAAATTAATTTTCTCTGAAAGTTACGCTGAGCAGAGAGAGCCCCATATGCTTGCAATTTTAAGGCCCAACGGGTCAGTCTCCATTCAGATTATTTAACTTATTCAGTCATATAATTGAAGAATGGTAATTAATTACCTTAAAATGTAATCTATAGATGTAAGATGTTAACTGCTTACAGGCGTATATTAACATGAGGATTTCACACTCTGTAACTATATAGTTACGCTCCTACTTGCTCAAAGTTTGAATCACATATGCTACAAGGTGTTCATCACTAATATAATACACTTTACTTCATATGACACATATTGCCATTAATTATCCATCTCTATTTAATATATTAATGGATGATAAAAACTTTATAATGTATTAGTTCAGTCAATAATTATAATCTAAATGTATCAAGAAAATTTTGGACTTCTCCATTCAATTTGAAGCATTTCCTGGATCCTTCAATAGTTAAATTGTGGCTCACCTATGGATGTAAAATTTTAATAAACCAGCAATATTAGTCCAACATTCCTAAAAACACTTGATAATCACAGACAATTATTTGGTCTTAAGATGGCCCAAATTTCCTTAACTTTAGGTTTTTTAGGGCGTAGTCCATTGATGTCTACAATAAATCTCAAGTACTCAATTTTTTTAACCTAAGTGAAATGTACAAGGTTTTATCTTAGCGTTGATGCTTATAATTGCTTTTAGAACTTTTTAAGGTGTTCTAGGTGATCTTTAAAATATGTGACTACTTACAATGATAACATATAGGATGATAAGAGTGCATGACATTTTAAGGTTACCTAACATGGTATCCATTGTTTGTTAAAATTCAGCTGGTATGTTGAACAGGCCTTGCATCATCCAAGTCAGTTTATATAAACCTTTGGCGTTGAAAGTCACATATTTTCTTAATTCTCCTTTAGTAGATCAATCTGCCAGTAGCCTGAGATACGATCTATGGCTAACAAGAATTGATCCCCTCTTGGGTAATTTATTGCATCATCTATGCATGGCAATGACTAGGAGTCCTTTTTATGATTTTTATTCACCTTACATAAGTTTATAACATCTGATTAGGGCATCTTTTAACTTAATAATTAAGTTTGGGCTTGTCCAAGGACTTGAAGATCAAATCAGTAATTTTTTTGAGTATTTTGCCAATTTTATTATCAACCACAGCCTCAGTTTCCTGCAGTCATCTGGTTGGTCTCATACAAATCAGCTTGCAATTACTTACATTGACCTATGAACTACTTCTTTGGTACATCTAAGGACATAATAGTCATTGGCAAACACCTCAGAATATTTTTCAAACTATTCAAGTTTATCATAATGTTCTTCAGAGATCCTGGTAAGTTTTATTAATCAATTATATCAAAGAATTTTGATTTTGGGTCATCTGGTAAACTCATCTCACTTGGCTGGTTAATGTCATAAAATGATATGGGTTCTTAGTCAAGATATGTGGGCATATGCTACCACGTATATTTTCTCTATACATAATGCATATATAATAAGTTGGCAACAAAAACATCAATCTCACCATGATCAGGGATTATAATCCCAGGTGTGACTCAAGGTTTGGATATAGCTTTATTCCAAGGTGCATAGACTTTGGCATAGTATTTCCTATTCTCTTATGTAAGGAGATTTTCATGAATTACTTCTATTTATAAAACTATTATCAGCCCTTAGCACACAAAGGAATTCCAAGATACTCCTCTATTATATTAGGTGAGTATAGCTTTCAGCAGAAATGGTTGATTCCAACAAAGGGGTTTTATGGGGTAAACCCACAGAGCAACAAACAAGCAATATGAAATTTGTTTGCTTTTGATAAATAATAGGAAAGACTTATATAAGAGCTATTGCCCCAACGATACCAATTTAACTTTATCAAACTTTCTACAGCCACTACCATTCCGCTTCCTTACTGCCCTCTTTTCTTCATAAAAACCTCCCACCTCTTGTTCTCATGCTCAAATCCTAATCCATGGTATCCCCAGTAAGTTTTACCCTTCTCGTTAGTAATTCCCTATTATCTACCAATTTAAGGTTTCATTCTTTCATTAGAGCCTTGGCGGAATTTCCTCAATTCGCCAAACCATAATTACTTCAATTGATTCATTTTGCATTGATATATCTATCACTTAATCTTGAGGCTCCCTTGACTCATAGTTACAATCCACCAGATGGGTGATTTAATGTCCACTCATATCTATTTCTTGACATTCCCTACCCCTTGACTGGGTGATAAGATCCTATTGCTTGTAGGTCCAAAAGAACTTCTCATGTACTTGGTTGATATTCTGATCCCCACAGGTTCCTTAGTAATGTAGGCGCTACCACCAGTCCTCTCTATTATCTCAAACGGTTCAATCTATATGCTTGCAGGCTTGTTCCTTCTTCCAAAACCATGTTGGTCATGGAATAAAACAAGATATCCTACTTGAACTGTGGGAGGCCGCTGCGTCTGCATTGGTCAGGTCGCCTGGTCCCAAATCTTCTTAGCTAGGCTAGTGGAATATGCTTCAGTTTGTATTTTAATTAGCGCGTCTATCAAGGCAGACAAATAGCAGTGAGGCTTAACTCCGCCGGTATCCTCCACACAGGAATAAAGCAATCCCAGTTATGCTGGATGCCTTCCATATAGTACTTGAAAAGGACTCTTACTGGTTGATGAGTGATAGATAATATTGTATGCAAAAACAGCGGTAGATAAAAAGGTCTCTATTCCAAAGGCCAATCCTTTTAAAGTTTGTAGAAAATAGTTACCAAGGTTCTGTAGATCCTTTTTACCATTCCATTAGATTCAGGGTGGTAGGGTTCAGTCAAGACACTGCAGATTTACATTAGTTTTTTCAACTTGGGCAGGCTATGCGACATAAAATTGGTTCCATTGTCTGTGAGGATAAATTGGGGATAACCATGTCGCTGTATGACACACTACAGGATGAACTTGGTGGTGGTGACAGCCCCTAAAATGTTGATCGCCATGGCTTCCATCCATCATGTCAAATGATCAATTGCTATTATTATATACATAGAGCAGTTGGCGCCAGTTGAAAGAGGCCCCACCACATCCAGAGAAAATGTATGCCATGTGAAACAAGGCTTAACCAGCAGATTGGTGGTCTTTTCATGTAATAGTTTCTCCACTTGGCACTGGTGACAACAAGCAACCGTTTCAAGCACATCGTAGTGCATACTCTCCTAATAGTAGTGGGGTCACAAGAACTCCAGCATTTTCTGCAACCATCCATGGCCTACTGCTCTATGAGCATCCATAATAATTGCGGGTCTAGCAGAAGGTTTTTGGGAAAATCAGCATAATTTTACAATCTGCTTATATAGTTCCCCCTCACACATAAAAGTGTCCCATCACAGACCGTCCAACACTTTGATCACCTGTGGTGGCTCATTGTGATATTTACTACAATCAATCCCTCATACATTATGTCTACCAAATACACCATAATGGTGACTATTGGTAAAAATGGGAGACAGTCCGCATTCTGGTGTTTCACCCCTAGCTGGTGTACAATCTCAAGTCATATGCTAGGACTTCAAGACCCAACACGCAAGCCACACTTAAGTTTCCCACAGATTCTGTAGCCAACGCAAGGATTCATGATCCGTTACTACTTTGAATTTAACCCCGTGGAGGTAGACATGAAATTGTTTTAAGCATATATTACTGCTAAGCACTCTTACTTAGTCATGGTGTAAATTTGTTCAGGACCTGTTATCTTCAACTACAATACGCCATGGGATACTCCACCCTGTCATCATCATTTTGGGATAGCACATCCCCTATGGCGGAAAGGAACCAACTGTTTGTACAATAAATTCTCCTCAAAATTATGGTGTTGCAAATTGGGCGCGCTAGCCAATGCGGCTTGTAGAACATTGAAAGCAATTTGACATTGTTCCATCCAGTCCAGGTGGCATTCTTCTTTGTAATATCTAAGAGCGGAGCCCCAATATTACTGAAATTGGGAATGAACTGCCGGTAGTAACTGACCATCCCAAAAAACACCTAAATATCGGGCTTATTACCCAGCCAAGGCATCTTGCATATAGCTTACACCTTTGCCAGCTGAGGACTAAGCCCTTTGGAGTCTACCACAAACCTGATGTATTCCAGCTGTCCTTAAAAAGGTGGCACTTTTGGGGCTTAATTTTGATGTTAGCTTCAACGAGTTGGAAGAACATATGTTCCAGGTGATCAAAAAGTTCCTTGAACATCTGCAAGAACACATTAATATCGTCAAGGTAGACTATAACGCATGTCAACTTCAGATCACCCAAGATTGTATCCATAGCACGTTGGAACGTATTTGGGGCATTTCACAATCCCTGCGGCATATGTGTAAGCTGGAACAACCCTTTCAAGTTGATTATAGCGCACTTCTCTTGTTCCACCGCTGGTAGCTCAATTTTCCAGTACTCCAATATCAAGTCCATAGCGGAAAAATACTTGCACTGCCCAGACGGTCTAAAACAGCATCAATTCGCAGAAGGGGGTACAAGTCTTTTTTCATAATGCTATTAAGCTTCTGGTACTTGATTACTTCTCGGTTGGTGCTATCTTTCTTCTTGACAAACAGCACTGGGGACGCCCAGGGACTCATTGATGGCTCTAACATTCAAGGATAAAACAATTTATCTATCTTGGCGGATACTGCTTTTTCCATTCCTTGGAGCAACAAATATGCCATGATCAGATAGGAGGGTGATCCCCCATGTCCAACCTATGCAAAACCCTGCACGCGCATCCCAAGTTGTGATTGTCAGAAGCAAAAATGGTATGAATTTCTCAAACAGATCTATTACCCTGTCCTTCTGGTCCTCCGTCAAGCCAATGAGAGCCTCACACGGAACCACAGTCATTACCCTGGATGAGGTTTTTAAATGTAGCCCAAGATCTTCCCATGAACCAAAGTCATGTTTCCAGTAACCTTATCATTAGGAATCAGGTGCAGATAAGCCACCACTAGATGCCTTTGAACCCTCATAGATTGCTTTTGCAGGTTCACTATCAACACCTTCACTTCCCCTTGCCCTGGTAACAGGAGCCCAGGAGCCACATGGGGTTTGAGACACAATTGCTGATGGGGCCCTAATCTCACTGTATAGACCTTCCGGGATATCTATTTCAAGCTCCGTCCCTAAAATGAACTGATGCCCAGAAGGTATGCTTAAAGCACTCACAGCTCACAGTGAAATACCATTGCACTCATTAAACTTATTAGGAAGCGCTTAGGTCCTCAGCTTCATCCATTAATATCATACAGGAATCACCCCATCACAATATGAAATATTCATTTAACTTGAGCGTATTGATCCTTCCAGGACTCCATTGGAGGTAGAATAGATGGGGAACCATTGTCACAGAATGTTAAGTGTTCCCTCCGCCATATCAATCACTGATCTAAATTGCCACATGAATGTGGCTCCAATCAAAATGTCATAATTATTAGACAGAACCACCATTGGAGCAGATGCACCAACAGGACCAAACCTCAGAGCCAATGCACTGTAAGCACTTTCTGATACAGTGCTCTGTGCCCCCACTGACCCATACACTACTCAGTACTCCTGTTAAATCCCAGTGATTGCTCGCATGATAATTATGATCCTGCACGCTTAGTTGGGACAAAGTTTGGATGAGTGATCCTCAATATTGCCAGTGGCTTATGGTTTTTTCAGCGTTTGGAATCTCACTAGGCGTATTCCAATAGCCCCAACTCTCCTGGTTGATTTCAGGCTTAATTTTACCTTTATAGCTAAGAACTTCTTCCAAGGCAGGTATAGTTACAAGCTGTGGATTTGGTACTCCAGCTTGTTGGCACTTTAAAATAAAGGATTCTTAAAAACCCAGGAAAAGGGATAAAATAAGAATATATTTTATTAGATGATATTTACTTGATGCTTAATCATTAAGCCCGGCGTCAGTATTTATACCTCTAGGGCATCTACTGGCCACATTCAAGAATGCAATTACAACAAAATTTTTCACCTCAGTTCAGCCCTTGAACTGATACGAATAAGACCTATAGCTTGGTTTATTGGTGGCAAAATACTCTCAAAATTGGGAGAATTTCAGGGACAAAGATTGCAATAAGAACGTGCAAAATTGTCCTAGGATCCTCTTGATTTGAGTTTCGTCATACTTCTGATGAAATGCATCTTACATAAATTTTTTGCATCAATTGGTGTAAATGACGCAACCTAATCAGGATGTCAGCATGCCTCTCCAATAGTACTAAGTACTCCCATTTGGGCGGTCCATGTGCAAGTGCTATTGTGCTGATTACAAAGACCTACATATGAATTTCACCCTAGGGTGGGATATTGATTACGTTTTAACATCTATCTGTCCATGTGATTAGTAGACATTATCTTCAGTTGATCACCAAATGATTTTTTATGCTAATTATGAAGATTGGTCCCAATTTGTCGGGACTACTTGCCAAGCTTTGGTGCAGTGATATTCAGCCTGAATCTAAAAGTGTATTCAGCCCATGCTTTTAATAGAATGTTCAAATTGATTTGACGCTGACATAATCAGCCTGAGACGTGTAGTTGCAATAGGCTTTTAAGATGAGAACTAGATTATTAGTTTGAGCATTGGGAGGATAATTAGCCTGATCTGTTGGTTGTTGTAGGGTTTATTTTTGGGTCAACCATCAGAATCTGACATTTCCCCCCACTTGACTTAAACATAAGCCCTAAAATTCCCAATTAGCCTTCATTGGTCTTCATCATCTGTTAATTTCAGCCAAAACTGCCAACTAATCTGGAGTTGAATCCTCTTATTGTTAATTTCAGCCCAAACTTTCAACTAATCTGGAGTTAAATCCTATTACTATTAATTTTGCCCTGAGCTACTGATGAGTCTGGAGTTAGATCCTCTCCCCATCCTCAAGTGTGAACTAAAGCATTAATTAGGTTAAAATTTTTAATTTTTTATTTTTTTATGTTTCTTTTTTTCTTAATTGGCCAGCTTATTCACCCTTCTTAGGAATTTTGCATGGACTTGTTTGTACAAATATCCAGTCATAATATTGATTGTGTATATAAGCTTATATGACTTCTCAATCACTTTCAATGGCCCTACCCAGATGTGATCTAACTTTTGCAATTGGCTCAATCCATGGGTGTTGCAAGAAAAACTTCATTGCTAACTTCGAATTCAGCCAATTTGTAGCAATTTTTGTTGACCTTTTGATGTTGGGCTTTTTTCATGGCAAAACTATTGTCAAAAGCCTGAGCTTGTAGTTTGATTAAAGCATCCGCAAACTTCTCAACATATTGAGGATAAGTGTTTTCACCAAGTTCCTCTAGGGCCAAATATAGTAGTGTTGGTAGGGTCAGATCTCTTCCATATATACTTGAAACGGGGACATCCTGGTGGACTAATGGTAGGAGATATTGTAAGAAAAATATTGCCAAACTTAGATAAGGACTCTATTTGGATAAATTAAATGAAGTCAATTTCCTGATAATGTTCACCAACGTTCTGTTTGTGCACTGAACAGAACCATAAATTTTGGGATGATTGGGAGCAGAAAGTACACCTCATCTACCATTAATTGGTTGATCTTGAAAAGACATTAGTGATAATATTGGTTCCATCATCAGTCAGAATAACTTGGAGACATCTATGCTTGTGGATAATGTTTTCAAGGATGAACTTGGCTGTAATTGCTGATTCAGCTTCCCAAATAGCCTTGTCCTCAAACAATTTTGTCAAGTGGCTTATAGCTACAATAATGTACTTGGCCTTCATATTGCTTGTTGGAAGTGGGCTGACAACGTAAATAGATACAGTGTACTAAGCGAATTTGGGCCAAACAAGCTGGCAAAATGTGCTTTTTTGGAACAGTTTTTTGCCTTGGCACTCCGCACAGCATTCTAGCATCTCTTAGATGTTGAAATACATTGACTCCCAATGGTAGAATTACTTCTGATGCTCTTTTGTCCTTTTATATCCGCCATACCCTATGGCCTTATGCGCGCCATTATTAGGTCTGTTTAGACCAAGAGTCTTGGGAAAATATACTTCTTGCCCTGAACAATCTTGTAAAGTGTCCTGTTTTTTGTGTTTGTATTTTTTGTAGATCTGATAATACTTTTGGACGGATTCAGGGTTATCTTGGTACTCTCTGCTGATCATTTTCTTAAACAACTCATTAGTGGCCTGACTAAGTGTTGCAATAGTGGGTAGTCTGAAGGGGCAATTGGCGTTTAGATGTTTTTCCCAGCTCAATGCTCAATTGTGTAGTCATAAGCTTAAAGCTTTAATTCCCAGTGGGCTAATTGGCCCTCAGGTTCTCTTAAGTTGTTCAACTATCTTAGGGAAGCATGATCTTAACAACTTTGAAATGAGTGACAATAAGGTAGACCCAAAATTGCTTGCAAGCATATATGATGGCTAAGCATTCTCATTTCATCGCCGTGTAGTTCCTTTCATGAACATTTAAGGTCCGACTAGTGAAGGCAACTGGATGTTCTTCACCATCTTCTCCAACTTGGGATAACACATCCCCCACTGCTGTTAGGGATGCGTCAGTTTGGACAATAAACTCACAATCATTGTCTGGGTATCAAAGAACAGGCATGTCCAATAGGGCCAATTGGAGTTTGTTGAATCCATTCTTGCAAGCTGGAATCCAATCAAATGGGACTTTATTTTTGGTAGATAGAAAAGCGGCTCCCAAGTTGTGCAAAACAATGATAAATTGGTGATAGTACCCATTCATGCCTAGGAATACTTGAATATCACGCTTGGATTTTGGCCATTTCATTTTGAGATGGCATCCAGCTTAGAGGGTTGAGGCCAAAGACCCACTTTGTCAATTACAAATCAAAGGTAATCCAGTTGGTTTTTGAAGAACTGGCATTTTCTGGGCTTGAGTTTTAAGTTTTCAGCTGCTAGTCTTCTGAAACATCCTCTAAGTGTGTCAGAATTTAAGATAAAAATAGAATTAAAATCCCTTCTTCTGAATCAGGCCATGCCAAATTGGTTATCAAACCTGCCAGAGCAAAATCTATTTCAGGATCCTCCTCCACTATTACTGAGTCATGTGGGGTGGCGTTTCCACCCATTCAGTCAGGTGAGCAATGCTACCCATTGAGGATGCCCATGAGGAGGCCATTCCAGAAGATCAGTAAAGATCCTGAATGGATGAGGCCCCAAAAATCCTGAAGGCACCAAGTTCCAACACACCCTATAAATATTTAATCCTTATAAGCCTAATAAAATATTGATTAACTTACCAGCTTTACACTTCCTTCTCGACCTTTTATGAAAATTAGCAGCTTTAAGCCACCTTTGGACCTCAGCACCAGTCCAAAGAACTGTAGCACCAACAAGAGTGGTGCTCACTATAGGGGGCTCTGAGCTAACCCGAGTGAAAATATCTATCACAATGGAAAATACCAGAAGCCTGGGACCAAACCGCTGGTCAGTCGATAAGTGTTGCCCAATGGGTTAGTACCTCATGGCATGAAAAACTGGCCGCTCAAGCTGAATCATTAGAATTTTGAGCCGCTTTCCAGTTCCCCTGCTTTCTATCAATGGAAGTCAGTACCAACTTCAATGCAAAAACCCTAACTGAGGTAATATTAACTAATAAATGGCCTCTACTCTGCAGGTGGCCACACTAGTCATTCCCATGCCTCCGCCATTCCCTCTACCATATGAGACCTTTACGATTCAGCCCAGCTGCTGCCAGCAGAGCTCACATTGGGCCTCAAATGTTACCTCCGCCATTTCGTCCACCCTACCATCCATCATCTGCTCCAACTAGTTGGGTTGCACCATCAAGAAGTCGCACGCCAATTGGGGCTCTCCTAGGCCCTACACACCCATCTCATCAATTTCTATACCACGGCCTCCTCCTTCATCCATGACAACTACAAGGCTATAATTGATAATCGACAGCTGATTAATGAAGTTTGAGACCAGGTAATGGTGTTAGATCATAAAACCTCTGGGTATCTTGAGGATGAACCGCGTCAGAGCATCCAACACCTCAAGACAACTTGGGATTGATGACTCCACCGAGTTTAGGATCTGGTAGGGACCCTACAACAACACTATCTAGAGTTGGCATCCCAAGACTACCCATCTAGGAGAGAAGGTCTTTAAGGGCCTCATGGGCCTGAAGGCCCAGTGAGGCGTGAAGGGGCCTGAAGGGCCAGAGGTCCCCGTGGACCCCCCCAGCCCCCAGGTCCCTCAGCTCCCAAAGCTGCTGGCTTTGAGGACCCCTGGCGGAAGGATGTGATGACAGCATTAGCCATTTTGCATGAAAAAATTTTGAATGTTGATAAAGGATATAGACTCTGAACGGATGAGGTCCCACTTGACCGTAGGGTCTCCCTAGATGCCCTGTCAGACAAAATGGGCAACTTGAATATTTTTGCTGAGCTCACCAATGCCTGCATCTCTCAGCTGGAGCAAACCTGTTGAGGGTTTAAGGCCCACTTGACAGCCCTCAAAGATCAATTTCACCATCAACAATCTGACATACAATCTTTAAAAGAACAAGTCACAGACAAGGTTTCCGTTTCCTCCCTCGATTGACATTGGGACAATGTCCAGGAGGAACTTGAAGGCCTACAACGCCAGCTAGACCAACAGGGCCTTGAAACTATGCGGAAGCTGAAATTTTGGAGCCAACGCCTATCCCTGGCGTTAACACCCTCTCCGCTCCTCTGGTAACTAACTTTAAACCTAGTTTTAAAAAAGTTTCATTCCCAGCCAAGAAAGCATTGCATCCTTCTTATACGCTTACTAAAGCTTCATGGAGGAAGCCACCGACCAGCAAAGGGTAAAACATATCCACTCCTGCTTGGATAGCATGGCTTGGGAGATCATGACCCCTCATTTGAAGGAGTACACAACATCGGATCAGGTCAGCATGGCTTTAATCCAGGAGTTCGGAAGCAACCAAACCTTAGCCAACCAAAAACAGGCCTTCATGGGTATCTGATTAAACAAAGAAAAAAGCCCCACGGAGCTTGCCTGCTGCTTCTATACCTGAGCTCAACCCTTGGTTACCACTAATTGTATCACCCTTGATGACGCTATTACCACCGTCATTTCTGCGTTAGGATCCTACCCTGATGTCCAGATGCATATGATTGGCCAGAAGAAAGGATTTACCTGAATCTGAAAATTAAAGAGGCCCTTAATGAGATCCCTATATTGACTCTGCACTCCAAAAGCTACCTCCACTGACCCCTCTAACCGCCCTAGGGTCCATGTGTTTGAAAACTAGAAAAACCCTCAATCCAGATGTACTTACTGTAATGGTTCCAGGCACAGCACCAAGAACTGCTGGAAACAACTCGCCGAGGAGGCGGGAAAAGGGCAGTCAGCATGAAGGATGAATCACTTTGTGCTGACGACCCCACTCAGCCACAAGAATTCTCTGTAACCATAAGTGAACTAGGAGCTACAACATCTGGGGAAGAAGTTTCAGTATCTATTGATAATAAAAAAATTGATACTGCTTATTTTTCTTCTGATGGCTCTCACATGTTCCTCACTCTGACGCCCCAGTTTGGAAGCCTGGTCACCTGGGTCACAGTCCGAGTTCACAAGATACCAGTCCATGTCATAGTCAACAGTGGCTCTCATGAATGTCATATCCTCCAAGCTGATGAAACGCATCAATATCGCTCCCAATATGCCACACTACATGGAGTATGGCATGGCTGGCCCCTAGTACACCCAATCAATAGGGGCCTATTCCTCTCTACTGATACGGTTTGGGAAGCTCGCTTTAGATACACCTGCCATTGCTCTGGACAACCCTAGCTATGACCTGCTCCTCGGGACTCAGTTTCTTAGAGACTATTTGGCAGTGCTCCATTATGACAGCGGCTTTCTATCCTTGCTGGGTCATTGTATTCCCCTTGTTTTTGAGACCCCTCAAGATTCTAAAATTGTGATTTATTCCTGGAGTTTGTCTGCTAGAGAGTGAAAGCTGAATCGATCAGCTCAAATATCATATTAAGGGTTCTCAAGTCTGACTGCCCCCTCCTGCTGTTGATGGGAAAGTTGCATGCCAATTTATTTACCTAAGGCATCTACCATTACCCCAAAATCCCTAGTCATTATCAATACCCAGGTCCATGTCAACATCCCCTTGGGTACCTGCTAGAAGTCTGAGGCCTATATAACCCATTCCTAAAGGAGATGCTAACCTGTCCAGGGATTCTAGATCCAGCCTTCGCCGGATCTATATCAGTGCTGTTGGCCAACTGTAGTAATTTTGAACAGTATCTCTAGGATCCATTGGGCTATTTGCACAGGTCGAGCCCTCTGAGCAATGGACGGATGATGTGGAGATCGTCAGTCCTTCAGAAACACTTGAAAAGATACTAAAAAATAGGAGCAATTGCCCATTCGGTTTTTTTATTTATTTATTATAAATACGGCATTCTTACTGTCTCATCTCGTCTGCACTTCAAAAAACCTACCTCTCTCAATCGCCCACTTTGCTTATTTACATCAGCTGCAGGTGATACTATTTCTTATTGCTTGGGTTATTCTATCCCACCGATTTTCCTCAAATTTGGCTTATTATTCTGAATCCGCTGTCACCCTA
>JAKSZP010004882.1:0-19559 GCA_022478985.1 Massospora cicadina
TTGAAGAAAAAAACTTATTTTTCACACCTATCCACCCCTACCACACTGATACCCCAATGCCCTGGCTCTCCACTTTTGTCCACTTCTACAACCATATGATTTTGTCATGAACAATATGTCTGTAGAAGAACTGCTAAACCCTCCTCACCCTCTGCCATATAGTTTAGTGGTATTCTGCTCCCCACCTAGTTGGAGGTTTTGCTTTATTTTTTTTGTTCCATTTGTTTATTCTTTCAGTTCTTTTGCTCATTGAATATCAGTAATGCATGTCCCCTGGTTGGTGTACCTCAACTAAATTAAAATTTGCTTAAAGTTCCACGTGCATGTGTGATGTTCCTTTATAATTGTGTAGTAAGATATTTAAAATAACTATTTTATATTGTATAACATACCTTATTAAATGTCAAAAGGTTAAATATAACCATGAAGTTATGTATTATACTATTTACATCACTTTTCTATTTATTGTTATATACTCAGCAATTTCTTATAATTGAGTAAATCAATCATATACATACTTGTTAAAAAGCACATTATTATTTAAGCTCACTTGAAATTTTAGATAGAGTTGTAAACCAAGTATTCTCTATGTATGAGCTTAAAACTAAAGAGAGGGGAGGATACCCCAGTGGTAGAATAGGGACCTCTACTGCTGCCTCCCTAAGTTTGATCCCAGTAGTGAACTTTGGGTAGAGGACGATTATGACTGTGTTGGCATTGCGCACCAATGCCCTGAACTAGGATACCAGATAGCAAAGGCGGTCCATGGAGTTTCTGGCCTATCATATGCCGCGCATGGAGGTTTTCCAGGTTTTATCCTCCTTTCCCATTTTCTTCTTTTTATCCTCATTGGTGCGGTATCATCCTCAGGTTGTCCCACCTCAAATAAAATTTAGCATAGAAATAAAGATACTCTACTATATGCTTTTAAAAGAAAATTATATATGCTTATTTAGTATAAAATTATCTTAATTCCTTGATATTATGTACTTAAGCTATAGCATAGAGTACATATAATCAATTTGTAGTTTACTACTTTCTGCACATAATCTTATTTACTTTTCTTAATAATTTAGTTGGTAAGCTATAAAATTATGTAGAAAGAGTTACTTGATTATACAATATACTAATAAAAAATTCTAATATGATATAATATACTACACTATCAATTACTAAGATAATACCATAATATGCCACTGTTTGGTATATTTTTTAAAGACTTAAAGACAGAATTACACAATCTTTTGTAAAAATTTATTAATAAATACTCCATATTTATTGTGAAAGTTGAGGTTTAACCTCAAAATTACATTGTCCTGATTTTTGATAAGATAGAACAAGCTGGTGTGGAAGATAGAGGGGATGAGAGAGCATTAGTTTTGGCTAGACCCCAGGTTGAGAATAATACTGGTGTAGGACGGCGGTTAGATGTTTCTTCAGGCCTGGGGTTAAACCAAATGGTTTTGAAGTAGGTGATTTCTAGGTTAAAGATGGATTTGAATCAGAATTGGAACTATTATTGGGTGCTTTGGTTCAGCCACTATGGAATTCAATCCAGTTTAAAACAATTGGGGTTTGCTTATGACATATTTCAAAAGACATAATGTCAAGAATGACAATGAGCTTGATCTATGTTTGCAGCAGAGAGATATAAGAGAAGAGACTTGAGAATGGTAGGTTCTCTAGTTCCATTTTCTATCAACTTGCCTAAATATATCAAATAAAGCCGTTCCTAAGCCTTACTTATTTTTATTACTGTCTTTCGAGGTTTATATTGATAAATTTAGTCTAACAGCGGCCATGTTTGGCCTATACAAACAGGAGTTGGACTTTAAGAGCGATATTGGAAAGGCTATTGCCTCTCTATACATCTTGTCTTGAAGTCAGAGCCTGTTGCTAGGGTTAAGCATACTTGCAACTGTCCTCCAAGGGGTGTTTATCCGCAGCTCCTGTAGCACATGGACTGGAAGAATGGTTTCAGAAACCTTGTCTACCCTTTGGTCATTACTTTGGCCCTGGTTCCCAATTCATTTGTGACTTACTGGACGGAGCCAGTGCGTTACATTAAACAGAGCCCATTTACTTTCCTGTCATTGTGGTGGCAAGCAAAAGAGGAGCCAAAAGCAGTTGTGTGCCCTGTGTGGTATCACCATACTATGACGCTTTTAATGGTTATATTTTCAGCAGTGTTTTTGCTTCATGAGGTATACTGGGTTCTGGAGTGTGTGTCCCAGTATGGTGGAAAAGTGGTAGGACCGGTGAAGACTGGAGGAAAGATTCCATAAATGCTAAGTTCAGAGGAGTTGGAGCTGATCCATCAGACGTTTAGCTGGGTCAGTTTTAAGGGTGGTTGACTAAGGTTTTATTGTGAGGAATTTGTTTGCTTTACAGTTGAAGCAAGTTTTGGTGACCTTGCCCATGCAGCTTTCAAACTGGGTACATGAGCTTTTGGAGCAGCAGTTGGGGTTGCCTGACTCAGCAGAGAAGTGTTTGGACTTGATTGACCGAGCAGCATGTCCAGATGAGGCACCAGATTCATCTTGGTCAGCTTTGCTGCAGTGCAGTCATGGGAGGAAGTCTGTGGAAAAATATGGTCAGATGTTTCAGGCACTGGCCAAAGCAGCCAAGGCGTCAGAATCCCAGCTTCCTTGCATGTTCCATCAGAATTTGCAGGCTGATTTGTTATTGGCAATGGCAGCAGTGCAGCCAGCGGTGACATTGGAGGAAGAGGTGGCCTTGCAGGTGGAGCAGCAGGTGGCCTCATCCCAGGCTTACCAGGAGCTAGTGTGGTTCCCAAGTAGTTCTAATGGGAAGGAGGCAATGAGACAAGTAGGTTCAGAACCTGTGTACAGCTCAAAGGGGTTCAGGTATGTGGAGGAGGAAGGAAAGGGTCAAGGGGAGCCTGGAGAGGGTGGCAAATCGCTGGAGGTGGCAATGGTTGAGGCCCCATTCAGCTCCCTGAGGCCTCGAAGAAGAAGAAGGCTCCATATAACTTCTGCAAGAAGCTAGTGAAGCCAGTTGTCAGATTTTGTGGTTGACTCAAAAATAAATCCTTTGACAACCTACAGATTGGGCCAATTTTCCCTCCTAATGCATGAACTAATAATCTAATCAAAACCTATTACAATAACATGGCTTAGGCCAATTATTGCTACATGGATTTAATTATATTACTAAAGCTTAGAACAAATATTCCCGCACATTTAGACCAGCATTCTCTGCAACTACTCAGCCAGGTTAAATAAATTAATGTCAATTCAATTAATTATTTTATTGGTAGCTCAGGCTGAAGACATTTGCACAGTTGGGCTGATTATTGCTGCCCCAAACCTTGGCAACTAGTCCCTATTTTTTTAGTACTAGATGGGGCAACTAGTCCCTATTAATTGATCAATATTAAGAATTCATATACAAAATTATTCTAGACTGTCCCAAAGTTAACGTTTAAAAGTCCCATGGACAATTAAGCAAATAAACAATGTAATCAATTTCCACCTTAGAGCACATTTGTATGTCAGTACATGTAATTGGCATGATAGCACTTGCACATGGACCGCCCAAATGGGAGTACCTAGTGCTATTAAGAGAGGCCTGCTGACAGCCTAATTAAGGGTATGTCATTTATTTAAATTGACCAAAAAATCTCCCAGAATTTGTATTTCATCAGCAAATATGATGAAACTCATTTTGAGTTGATCCTAGGACCAATTTGCATGCGTATTGTTATAATTTTCATCCCTGAAGTCCTCCTGAATATGAGAGTATTTTGCCACCAATAAGCCTAAGAATAGGTCTCAGTTTTATCAGTTCAAGGGCCAAACTGAGGTGGTAAAATATCTGTTTATATTGCGTGCTTGAATGTGGCTAGGAGATGCCCTAGAGGTACAAATACCGGCGCCTGGCCTAATGAATAACCATCAAATAATCTAGTCTTGAATAAAATCTACTTTATTATATCTTCATTCTATTTATATCTTAAGTCACTTTTGGAGAGTGTCAGAAAGCTGGGATCTCAGGATCCACAGCTTACAACTTTGCCTGCATTGGCTGAAGTTCCATATTATGAAAGGAAAATTAAACCCAAAGTCAGCCAGAAAAGTTAAAGCCATTTGGATATGCTTAGTGTGTTTTCAAACGGTTATAAAACCATAAGCAACTGGCATAATTGAGGATCCATCAGCCAAACTTCAGCCCGATTTACCATCCAGGAATTAAATGATCAAGCAAGCAATCATTGAAACTTCACTACAATAATGCTCACTACAGAGAGCTCAGTTAGTGTGCTGCTTGACTAGCCAGAGGCAACATTCAGAGGAAGATATGGAGAGGAGGATGAAATTGGATGAGAGCAAGGAGCTAACCTTATAGCCAAAGCTTGGTGGGGAGATATGTTGAAATTTCATTCCTAGCTGATGTTAGCCTCAGCTAAGGAATAAGCTCAGCATTAACCTTGGGGTTGAATCAATGATTAGATCTTGTTTACTTAGGATTTATGCTTACAAGATTGAGAGTTGATATGCCAATCTAATGGCGAGTAAATTTTAATTATTGATATGAACTTATTACATGATGAATTTACCCTTTGGATTACCTTTTTGAGAATCAAATAATTGCTGAATTGATGAAACCAGAAAAGCTTTAAATTGACAAATTGATTGGTTGTCAATCTGAGACAACAATAGGATGTGAGCATTAGCGAAGCAATTCCATTTAAGGCTAAAATTGATCCACACTAAGAGGCTGCCTCACATGCAATATATAAACTATATCTAATGAAAGTAATTAATTACCCATAAGCTGACAAATGCCATATGATATAGCCTTTTGTAAACCAACTGCCACTGATGCTGCCTCAAGTGGTTCATAACTGTGACAGACGGGGTCTCTGAAAACTGCTACAAAGCAGTTAGGCAAGAGTGCCCAAGTGAGTGCCCACAAGCAGGATAGCCCTGCTGTGGAGATGTCCCAAATCTGACTATGCAGAAACCACTTTATCACAAAAGTTTGGGCCACAGTCAAGACAATGCTGGCGCTCAGAAGGAGGGCCTGACTCCCTGAGAGGGCGTACAAGGACTGGATGGCCTTGTCAAAGTCTGAACTGCTGTCCATGTGGGGTTCCCAGGTCTTATCTTAATAAACTGATTTGCAAATGTGCAAAACTTATTTTCAAATTTATTAAGTTTTATTTAAATTTATGGAAGATGAAATTGCTTTACACAGTTTCATCTGCTCAGATTTATACTGAGCTTAGTGGGGAAGAGCGGGTCCTGTTCCCCATGAAGTCTGTGGGTGTCTTCCCAGCAGCGGGCCCTATTCAAGAATCTAGACCCTCGATTACAGCATCAAGGCCTGTTCTCAAACTTGAGCTGGGTACCCTCAGGGTTACAAAAACTTTTCCACATTTATTATTTGGCTTTGATTTACTCTCAAAGCCTGGGCCGTTCCCTTTGCCTGTATTCCCTGATATTGGTCCATTGCCTCTTTTGGGAATATTTCATTCAGCGACATCTGGTTGGCCAGAGCACTGTTCACAAGGATTTTCATCCTTGTCAATACTCCCATGAACAATGGGTTC
The DNA here is from genome assembly GCA_022478985.1 of Massospora cicadina. Taxonomy (NCBI): domain Eukaryota; kingdom Fungi; phylum Entomophthoromycota; class Entomophthoromycetes; order Entomophthorales; family Entomophthoraceae; genus Massospora; species Massospora cicadina. The sequence continues at coordinate 5,576 of JAKSZP010004882.1, forward strand.
AGCCAAACCTGATTGGCTGGAAATCCACATCCAAGGGTCTGATCCCTCATTGCCACATTTAGTAATATTGGATTTGGCAGCATCTGGTTGGCCAGAGCACCATTTCTGAGGCTTCTCTTCCCCGTCAGCCTTTTAATTAATTTTTGATTCTGATTTCAAGGCATCTGAATTGTCAGATTGCCATTTACAATAATTGGTGCAGTTGAGCCCCTCTCCCCTGGCCCTGACTATTGCCCTAGGGAAGATTAGGGCAATGTGATGGTCAGGCAACGCCTTGACTGTTACAATAACCTCCACACCCCTATTCCCAATTATATTCCTCATGATAATTATACACCAGTATGATCATAATATTCATATTTTGGCCACCCTATTTAAGGGCTGGCCTATTTTTTCTAATAAAATTCTTCCTTTACCTACCTTTATTAAGTTTTTAGTTAACAGTGGTTAGCTTAGCTTGTAGTGGTGGGACTCAAGATCCCCAGAGGTTGGGTGCTGGGTTAAAACACCTGGAGTGATTGGCGCAATCAACTCCCAACCTTGAGCTATACAGAAACCTTGCGGTAACTTGGGAAACTAGCAACAACAATGATAAAGTGGAAAGATTGAAGGGGAGAAACTCTGAGGGGGTCAATAGAGGCCTCTGAACCACAATCATTGGACAAGTTCCAAAGAGGACCTCTGAGCCATAATGAGTGGTCAAGCCTCATAAGGAGAAATTGTTGGTCTGCTGGGTTGGTGGGTGCCCTGAAAATTTATAGGGAAAGGTCGCCAATGATTGTTAAAAAGCAAGGACCAGCAGTCTTCATACTGTTTGGCCTGGCACACTAATGGAATCACCTATTATTTAGAGAAAAAAAATCCCAACACCAGTGTCCTAGAATAAATCGCTTCCTTCTCTTTATTCATATGTATTTTTACCTGTAGAAGTGCAGAAAAGTCCTGGGAAGAAGGAGTGTGGAAAGTTCTTAGACCTGAAGGACACTGGTGCTGATAAGAATTATGTGGATGAGTAGTGGGCAAAAATAAAAACTTTTCTTTCCAATTACTATCACTTTTAGTAATATGATTCAATTCAAACAGCACAATTTGATAATCAATACTAGGTGAGATAAGTATGAATAATAAAGTGAAGAGCTGGGCAAATGTGGTAAAGGGCAGTGGACCCAGACCTGCACCACCCAAAGGTACCAAGCGCACAGGTACAAATGAAAATCTTAATAAAAATAAAAAACCCAAGGTGGCACCCCCCACAGGTTTTGTTAATTTTTTGGTAAAATACTGCAACTATATGGAATTATCCCATTCACAACCACTGTCATTGGTGGAATATGGGATACAAGTTTTCCTGGGCCTAGAAACACTGACAATGTGGGAAAAGTTCAGCAAAGCCCAACATAAATTTTTTCCACATGCGGTGTACTTAACAACCCATACTATCCGCAGAGGTTGGGTAGATCTTGGGTTTGAAACCATGGAAGAAGTGAACAAAGCAGTGAAGGTTGGAGTGGTACTTGACCTTCCCAATGGACAGCAATTGGTACCAACCAAACGCACCCATTGTACTGAATCCAAAGACATTTTTATAATTTTTGACTAACTTCTGACCAACTGGCGCACACAGTAGGTGAAAGACATCTCCAAGAAGGCTTGGAAGCCTATGGAGAAATCAAACAATTTGAAATGCAAAGATTCCAGCTGATGCCAACCCTTAGCACGGGGAAGGCAATAGCAAATTATTTTACTGAACCAGGATATAGTAGAAGGTATTACAAAAATCCCTCATATAGCATCCTTCACCATTGATGGGAAAAAATCCCAGCTGTTCTGCGCAACAGTGGAAAGCGCACCCCCCATATGAAACCACTGCCAGGCATTTGGGCACAAGATTCACGCTTGCACCATAAAAGAAGGCCTGAGAGAAATGGAATTTTGTGAGGAGGAAATGGGCAAAGACGACTCAGAGTATGCTAAAATCACAGATACTACACAAGCTGTCAACTGGTGAGAACACAAGCAATATAAAATAATTGACCCTATTTCCCCAAAAGAATGAAAAATGGCCAAACAAGATTGCAAGCTGGCCGTAGCCAAGGCAAAGGCCTCAGCAGAATCAACCATATCGCCAGAGCAGATCCAGGAAGACATGGAGGAATTTGAGTCAATGAACCAATCAGATCCCACGGAAAACCATACACCCAATCTGACCAGATTGAAATCTGTGGAGCCTGATTCAGAAATGAATGCAGCAAAATTGGGGTTCAGCGCACCCCCCAAAGTTACGGAATTTAACCCAATTGGGAAGGAAAATCAACAATGAAATGTGCAAGAAAATAATGTGGCCAATAAAAGCACACAAGTGCGCCACAATAATATGTTGAAACCAAGCAAAGCCAAGAGAGGAGTGAAAACTGCAGCGATGAAAGGGGCAGAATACACCCCAAATTTTACTCATGGTTATGCTTTCTGCAGCAGAGGTGAAGTGGAGAGCAATGTGAGTGAGGGAGTAGGGCCAGGGGGCTCTGCTAACCGCTCCTGAGGCGCATTGGGCGTCTCAGTAGAGATAGGGATGCTGAACATAGCAGGACTCAAGGTCTTAACGTCCCAGGCCAAGAAGTTGAGTCTCCTACAAAACCCACCTGTGGATATCCTGGCAGTGCAGAAAACCCACTGTCCACAGGGAGAGGAGGAGGCATGAGAAAAAATGCTCCTCCCAACAATATCATTTTGGTTGCTCCACTGTGGGGTGATAGTATGCGCGAACCAAAAACTTTAAATTTATTAATTAAAATTCATTCCTGGACAACTGCATATTCGCTGTAACCTTCTCATGGCACACCAAAGTTCACACAATAGCCAGTGTGTAAACCCCAAATGGTGCACATGACTGAAGAGAATTTCTTACAGCCCTAACATAACTAAATCTACCAGTAAATACTTTCATAATGGGCGACATGAACTGCTGGATTAACCCAGATATGGACTGATGGCCATACACAATGGAGATACCACAAGGGCAAGTGGTACTACGCGTACTAAAGGACACCCTGGGACTATATGATCCACTGCCAAAAAGGCAACCCCTAATACAAAACATGACACGCCCACATGTACACAATGGTACACTTGTCTATATGTAAAGGATAGACTTAATACTCACACCAACAATTTTCCATCGCCAAATTCAAAAATTTAAAACTACAAAAATCAAATTTTCTAACCATCAGCTTGTTTTGGTATCTTACAAACTGGTGGAACCAAGTACCAGAGCACCCAGATGGTGCAGAATACGCCCAGAAAGTTTAGCTGACTCAGAATTATAATCCTGGATGAAGGAAATATCCTCAACTTAGATTTTCAAACACTTTTTTGATCAGACCCACTAACCACCTGAGAAAATTTCAAAAAATTAACAACCCAACAAATTAAAATACATTGTATAGAAGACACAGGGCAGTTTCAGCCATTATCAAACACACCTTGGCTGAAATTGACCATCTAGAAAACAATGTACCAAGCATGGGATATAGCCTCGATGGGGTCACAAATGGGCGGAGGTTTTTGCTTGGCTAAACACCCTGATATGCAAACACCAACACCAAGTTGGAGTCCAATATAAAGGCAAAAACATAAGAGATGGAGAAACCTGCTCAAGCTACTTTTTCTGCCAATTCCAAGCCTGGAAAAATATGATAGCTTGTACACAGGTCCATCGACCAGACAAATCCATAGCAGAAACACCTGAAGAAGTCGCAACTGAAGTGCACAGGTTTTATACAAAATTGTATAAATCTGAACTGATCAAACCAAAAAAAATCAAAAAATTCCTCAGAAGCGCACATATCAACACCACGGCCCAAAATAACGATTTAATCAACCTAATATTGTGCAAGGAATTATGAAAAGTAGTATGCGGTGCACCAAGAGGGAAATGCCCTGGACCTGATGGGATTCCCTATGATTTTACATAAAATATTTTACTAACATCTCTAACATTCTTCTAGCTTCTTTGAAAAAGTGTATTATGGAAACATGCCTCCTACCTGGAGGCAAAGAAGCCTACACGGTCACTTTATTAAAGAAAGGAGACAGATCAGACCTATCCAACTGGCGCCCAATTTCCCTAACCAACACAGATACAAAAGTTTTCACAAAAATTATGGCTAAACGACTAGGAGAAATTGCAACTGATGCGATATCCCCATCACAATATGGATTTATTCCAAGGAGATCCATATGGGATAACATCCACACAGTTGCAAATGTCTGCCAGTCCAAAACCTCTAAAGCACTTGTCTTTTTAGACCAACAAAAGGCATATGACAGGGTGAACTGGACCTATCTTAGGGCCTGCCTTCAAAAATTTAAGCTTCCAAATAACTTTATAAACTGGGTAATGTTGTTTACAGAGTCTGCAACCATGGCTGTGCGGGGAGAAGGCTTCTTAACTAACCCAGTTATTTCACAGAGAGGACTAAAACAAGGAGACCCCTTAAGCACTCTACTCTACAACTTTAGCTTAGACCCCTTAATCCAAACTACAAACACACTTCTCAAGGAAATCAACGCCAAGGGCCAACCACCAGTAGAAATGATGGCATTCACTGATGATTGTGTGGTGGGCATATCCAACAATCAGGACGCTTGCAGAATTGAGAAGATAATACAAGACTATTCAGCCATAAGTAACACATCACTTAACACTGAGAAAACGGAAAGTATACTCCTGGGGAAATATCAGACCCAGTGGATGCCATCTACCCAGGGCCAACAAGCTAGTACAACATCAAGACTCCTGACCAGACATAGGAGTTGAAAATTAGCAATGACCTCACTGAAACTTCCATTCATCACCAAGCCAACAGCTGGCCCTGTTTGTCACTTGGGAGTATGGTTGGAAGCAGGAGGTTACGCCAACTCCATGATAGAAAATTAACTATTAGACAAAATAACAAAACGCATTACCTCCTTGCATGGACACCAAACAGGTCTAACAGGAAGGGTCACGGTAGCCAACTCTATGATTCTATCAATTATATGGTTCACGGCCCATGTAATCGCTTTCTCACCATCCTTCTTCAACACAATCCACGCCCTATTACAAGGATGGCTACGGTCCAACCAGAACCCCCCTGTACACCTCAAAACCCTATTTGGCTCTAGAAGGAATGAAGGTATGGGGCTTAATAATTACGTAGAGCAAGCAACCCATATACTGGGATCCTGGATAGCTCAGGTGACTAGCCTAGATCTTCCAGATACACACTGGGCCAGAACAGCAAGATATAACTTCACACGTGCACTCCAATTACAAAACCCAGATCACCTGAACACATATACAAATATCTGACATCCCATCCCACAGCTACAGGACCACACGGCACTCCTGCACATTTCAAATGAATACTCCTAGCCATGAGAAGAGCGACATAGCGGATCCACATAAACAGCCAAACCAGTCACCAATGACGCCCAAGGCTAACTCACAGACAGGAGATCAATGATCAAATAGTCACAGACAATATAATAATCAAAAACTTAAGTACCATAGCCAGGATAGATTAACTTGACCATATAAACATAACTTACAACCTGGAGACTCAAAGAAGAGTATGGAGATGCGCAAATCACCCTCTACTCCAACCCAGGATAAGAGCACATGTATGGAGGTGCATGAGGAGAGTATACCGAATAGCTGAATGGTCAAATGCCACTCACACCTCATTTACAGTATGTGGTCAGTATGGAAGCCTGGCCCACCGTTTAGAACAATGCCCAACATCAGTGGCGGTATGGAAAGAGGCCATGCGCCTATTCCTCCAAGAAAACGGACATCCATTCAGCCTAGCAAGGAACATGTTCACTATAGACATGGACTCTCATATCCATCCATCTATCAGGGCGTTAATAGTAGCAATAGCACTATGGATGATACATACAATGGTACTGGAATCGTTCACAGGAGCAGCGCCCAAAATCCAATAAGCCATCCATCGCTTCCACAGCCATATATTGGAACATTTCCAAGCATGGCTGTTTGGACATATGACCCCCATAACAGAAGGACAATCAACACATGGTTCCCCATATGGTTCCTAAAGGTTGATCCTTTCCTTCACACATACTGCATCCAAGAATAATCCAGCATAACTCACCTTCCCTATCGTCCTAAACTTGGTGATCCTGGAGACAACAAGAGGGGCCTTGAACCCTATGGGGTGTCTTTAATTGTCAAATTTCATTAGTTTCCTCACTATATTGGAAGTGCTTGTCCCCTGGTCAACCTTCCCCGAATAAATATAAGGAGTGGGCAAAAATATGTGGATTGCCATTGCAGGAGGATGGATTTGTGTTGTTGGCAGATGCCACCAAGAGGACTGCGGTCTATAAAGGTGCAAGCCAAGATCCTGTTGAGACAAGGTTCAAATGAGTTTGAGGAAGAATTCCATGCTGTGGCACATTCGCCTCACCCAGTTGCTGGGAATGAGTTGGTGACACCAATTCTGTCCACAATTTGATATTATGAGGGGGAAAGTGCTGTTGTCGCCTGAAGGCTCAGAAGTGTGGGAGTGGGAATACCAGTCCCAGGGGTCATCAGTGAAATGAATGGAGGAATATCTTCAGTCGCATCATTGGAGAGTTTGCCAAAGGAGTACCAGGATTTTGCATCAGTTTCTGAACCCAAGGGTTGGGGCACCCTGCCCAACTACAGGGGACTTTGCATTTAGTTTCCAGTTCAAAGAGGGCTCTGAGTTGCCAAGAGGATGTCCATTTTTCCATTGAACCCTGGGCTTGGGAGGCTCTTGATCAATATGTCCATAAGATGCTAGATCTGGGTTTGATTGTGCCGTCCAAATCGTCTGTGGTTTCACCAGTGCTGCTGATGCCAAAGGTGAGTGGGGAACTACATCCTTATGTGTGGGACTTCTGGCGCCTCAATGCAGTAACAGAGCCTAACCCTTATCCGATGCCACTCCTGAAAAGACATACTACCCATGATTTCAGGGTGTGTGGTGTTCACCAAATTAGATCTAGTTGACGCGTTCAATCAGATTCCTGTGCGGCCAGAGCACCAGAAGTATACCGCGTTTAAGTTTCACTTGGGGAATTTTGAGTATTGGCTTATGCCTTTTGGGCTGCGTAATGCCCCTGCTTTTTTCAACCCATGATTGATTGTGTGTTGGGGGATTTGATGGGTAGGTGTTGCGTTGCCCATATGGAAAATATTATGATATTTTCAGGTCAATGCAAGATCATTTGAGAGATGTAAGGAGTGTTCTGGAGGTGTTAAGCCAGACAGGCTTGAAGTTGAATCCATCCAAGTGTGAGTTTTATAAGGACTTGGGGTCTTTCCTAGGAAATGTGGTTTTCCAGGGGGTTAGCAATATGTCCTGATAAACTGCGAGCAATGAAGGAATGGAAGGCCTCGGGAATCAGACTGAAGTGCGGAGTTTTTTTGGGAGTAGTGAACTTTGTAAGGAGGTTAAAAGAATTTAGCTTAGTGGGCTGTGCCACTGACAAGATTGACTGGGAATGTACCTTTCGTTTGGGGGTAGGTTGAGGAAGGGGCTTTCCAGCGGGTAGAGACTAGTCTGCTGATAGCCACAGTTCTGGTCTATTCTGACCCCAAAAGACCATTTTTAGTAGAGGCAGATGAATCGAAATTTGCACTTGGAGCGGTGCTATTGCAGGAGAGTAAAGACGGGATGGAGCACCCTGTCCGTTACTTCAGCAGGAAGATGGTGTCCGCTGAGACAAATTGCCCATTATATGACAAGGAACTTTTGGCAATAGTGGCGGCATTAGGGGAGTGGTAACACCACCTGTTGTACGCCAGGCATCCAGTTTTATCTGGACTGATCATTGAGCCTTAGAGTATTATAAGTCCCCACGTTTGATGAATCAGAGACAGGCTCAGTGGCACAAAGATTTGGTTCAGTATGACTTACAGATTGAGTATAATCCAGCGAAACATAATATCTTGCCAGATTTTCTGAGTCATGATTCAGGGTTGCTGTTCTCTGAGGAGGAGTTGAGGAAGTTTAATACCACTACAATGTTGCCATTAAGTTTTTTTACAATGATATGGGGTTGGAGAGAAGGAATCTCAGGGAGAATTTGGACTGCACAGCGGAGGAGTGAGTTTGGACAGCAGATCTTGGATGAGATGAGAGAAGGGGAGGCGAGCAAGAAACATGTGGGGTTCTCAGTATGGGGAGGTCTTATCTGGCATGAAGGAAGGATCTGGGTTCCCGTGAGGAGTTTGCAGCAGGAGGTGTTAGCAGCTAACCACGATCATCCTTTGGCTGGAGATCCAGGCGGGAGAAGACATTGGACTTGGTTCATCACCAAAATTCATGAAGGGGAGTGGGTGCTGAAGTATGGCAGTATGTGGAGTGATGTGTGGTGTGTTCCAGGTCAAAGTCCAGCCGTATGGCACCAGAAGGTAAATTGAAGCCAATAAAGATTCCATATAGGCCATGGGCCTCTGTGAGTGTTGATATTATCACAGTGTTGTCCAAGCCCCAGGGGATGGATGCCCTGATGGTTGTGGTGGATCACCTGACAAAGTATGCAGAGTTTTCCCTTGTTATCCAACCATCTCTGAAAAGGTAGCAGGTCAGATATTTATGAATGAGGTCTTTTCCTGACATGGGGTACTAGAGGAAATTGTGTCAGACTGAGGTCCACAGTTCACATCTCGCTTCTGGTTACATCTGTTAGGAAACTTGAAGATAAAGGCCTCCGTTTATCGTTTATCAGCTTACCATCCCTAATCAGATGGCTAAACTGAGAGGGTAAATCAAATATTGGAACAGTATTTGAGGTGCTATGTCTTAGGGTGGCAGGATGATTGGTGAGTTGGGTGAAGTTGGCGCAATCTGCATATAACAACCACAAGCATGCCTCCACAGGAATGACCCCATTTTTCGCAAACCATGGTCAGCACCCAGAGGGTATGAGGCCTCTGGAGCAGGGTCATAATTCAGCAGCAGATGAGCTGTCACATGAGATTTGGGATAGCTTGAGGCTTCTGAGAAGGAATCTAGAGGCAGCAGTTGCAGCTCAGAAGAGGAAAGCAGATAGGCATCGGTCAGAGGGGAGCATTTTCAAGAAGGGTGATTGGGTCTTAGAAAATGCTAAGAACTATGACATACCTGTGAGGAGCAGGAAGTTGGGGCTGGTGGCGTTGGGCCCCTACCCAATAGTGAGGGTGGTGGATGAGGTGGCGTTTGGGCTGGAGATGCTAGAGGGGTCATGGACTCATCCAGTGTTGCATGTTTCACAGCTCAAACAATTATTGGGGCAGCTGCCTGAGAAGGCCACCCCTCTGTTTCCAGATAAAAGGGGGGCCAAGGAATATGAGGTGGAGAAGATCCTGGACACAAAGCTGGTGCAGGGTCATAGGTCAATTTTGGCCCAGTAAAAAGGTCATCCAGTTGAGGAGGCTACATGGCAGATGTCCAGAGATTGCACCCGGTGTCCTGGGAAGTTCTGAGAGTTCTTCTTGTATAGGTGGTGGTGTGACAGTTGAGGTTTATCCTCAACATCAGATTGCCTGATCTATATATATATAAATGAATGTCTATATGTTTGTCTGTCCCAAATGCATTCCTATACCATTCAATTAATTGTGATAAAACTTTGGTGAGTTGTTGTGTGCATGCCTGAGAAGGTTTATGAATTTTAAAAAAATTATTTTTATAGTAAAATAAAAAGTTTTATATGTAACAAGTGAAAATTCTATATATAATTTAATGGTATTTGCTATATTGTTACAGCTGAGCAGTTTAATATTCAGCTGATTTGATATTTTAAATGGTTTTGTTAAGTGGTTAGTTGTCATTTGGGTATTTAACAAGTTTATATAAATCAAAACTTTGAATCAAAAGTCCAATTGATTTTAAAAATACCTCCTCTAGCATAATCAGCTCTGGTGCATACCAAGGACAACGCCTGGAACAGAGCAGGGAGCCACATTGAATACATCCGTCAATTTATCAGTGGGGGCTTTACAGATTGCCAGGCACCGAAATCATACCTTAAAGACGCTATCCAAATCCACCTACAACTAGTGGAGGAGGAAGAATGGTCCAATTTAATTCTATCAATTTACCAGAAACTAGATGAAGTCCTAGCTGGAGGGGACTTCAATCATCACTGGGTCCCTGAATGGGGCTATATAGATATAGCAATCCCAGCCAAGTTGGACCGCAAGAAGCTCCTTGAAATCGGCATCAAGTATAAGGGGATTTATCTGCAAATGGAGCTGACCAGATAAGCCAACCAAACGGCAAGGTGGGTTACCTTCCAGAACGTCCCCACTGACTGCAAATGGGAGTGGGTGCACAAAGCAATCCAGACCGGGTTGTCATACTATGGGGAAGTATGGAAAATTCTGTCAAGCCAGTGGAGATTACATTGCGAAGTGCCTCCACCCTCAGACAGTGGAAGCACTGTACAAACTGGTCCCCTGGATGAAACCAAATAAGATTGCTCACCCAGATTCATCCACCTGCCCAGCCTTGATAGGGTAGTGTATGTCAAAAAGGAGGATTCCAAACAAGTGTGCCAGTTCTGCTATCAGACCAGCCACACTATGGTTCAATGCCACCATCATAAAGGTAAAACTACTCAGGAGTACAAATATGACCCCATTGGGGGAATTACCAAGGTGGGCACCAAGACCTTCCTCCACCTGAAAGCCAGAGAATAGATCCAAAAAAACTTAATGGAGGTAGCAGATATGAAATGCCAACGACAAGAATTAGACCTGGCACACAGAGAGGCGTGGGAATGGGAAATGGCAAAACAACCTGAAGCAGATGACGAACCATTTATAAATCTGAACCCCAAATCTTATGCAATGGATGAGGGAACCAGCCTAGGACCAGCAGAGAAACGTCCAACCCAAGTGGAATGGACAGTCTGGGAGGAGGAGAGATGGCAGAAGGCGAACCCAAAGAAGTCTTCCAAGCATGGGCAGCCACAGGATTCCAATAAGTTGAAATTGAAGCCTGACAAGATGAAAGGGAGTAAAAAAAGAATTGGAAGTCATCAGAAAATGATCCCAAGGCAACTGGAGAAAAATTTGCAGGAAAGTTGAGATTGACAAAATTGGCCAGGCAATCACCAACTAAAAAAAAAATTGAGTTCTGCCAATAAATTGAATGAAGGGGTGCAAATCCGGCCAATGGATGAGGGCAAATCTGCTGGTCTGCCCAAAGAAAACAAGGGGCACCTGGACTCAATCATAAAACCATCCCCATTAACCATCAACAGGGAGATGGGGTTGGTGACCAAATTTCCAGTGCACAGGATGCCCGGGAACATAATCCCAGTCCCAACCAACTGACCCCAAAAACCAAATATCACACTCCGCCAACCATCGATACCACCACTAATGACCAACCTTACCTCTGTACATGACTCAATTCACAACCCAGACAATGCTAAACCTCATACCCATGGGTCAGGCAGCCGGAAATAAGGATAGCAACTAAAAATGCTCAGGGGATGGTGAGCGTACAAACAAGGAGGAGAGAAAAGAACCACTTAAAAACTAATAATAATATTGACCCAATTTTTATTTCAGAAACACAAGCTGGTAACCAAAAAGAACTGGTGCCAAGCTTGAACTGCGACGCAAAAAACCATCCATGGTCCCGCCAGATAGGCTACCAAGCCCTATGGATGGACCATGTGACAATAGTCGCAATGGACAAGAAAGTAGACCTGGAATTCATGGAAGAAACTCACGCCAGTAGGATCTTGATAGCAATGACTAAAACAGAGAAACTGGCAGGAGCATATGGGCAGTAGCAGTCTACGCCCCGCCAAAGCTCCACGAAAACCATATTTTTTGAGATTATTTAGTGGAAGTGCCATCTGAAGTGATGACTGTAATAGCAGGCGACCTGAACTGCTGGATGAATGTGAGTTGGGATACATACCCAATGAGAGAATGCCCCAACAGTAAAGCTGACGAGATGCTCAATTACCTAGTTAAATTGGGGATGTACCTAAGAATTAATGAAGAGGATGATGACCTGGCCAATCTAATGTGGTGGACATACAATGCCGCTGGATCCCCACTGTCAGGATCACAGTTAGACTACATCCTTGTATCATTGGACCTCAGGCCGATGACGTCCAACAGCAAGGTTAGCATAAATGCCAAAAGCGATCACATGGTTGTCTGGGTGGAGATTGACCTTGATGAACCTCCGAGGAACCACAAGTGGCAATTGGCATCAGCCATGTTGAGGAACAGGGATTGGTGCTGAATGGTAGATGCAGGACTGGATCAGCTAATAGCACATCTGGACAACTTCCTGGAGCTAGACCTGCTAGAAAGATGGACTCAGATCAAAACAAAGATGAAACATGATAGTATGAAGTTTGAAAAAGCGACCTCCTACAAGTGAACAGCTGCCATGAAGCAACTGAAGTCTAAATTAGAAAGCCTGAGGCTCACCTGCTGGGACAGCGAGGACTGGTAGAGCGAGTACCAAACAACGCACAAAAAATATTGGGCTATAATGATGAAACAAGACTCAGAGAGATGGACCAATGCAACTTACCAGTATCAGAGCTTAGCGGGGATGATGACCAAAGAGGGCCTTAAACACCTCAAGGAAATCCAAACTAAGGCTAGGGTATGGGAAGTGGAGACAGAAAATGGGGAATATCAACAGTCCCTAAAACAATCAAGCGTGAAGTTGAGCTTTTTTATGGCGATCTATTCTGACAGCAAGAAATGAGCAAATTGGTGACAAAAACCCTTATTGACCTGGCCAAGCTGGCACTGGGTGGCTGTATTCTGGAAGACGTCACCAATCTATCCACTGAAATCTCTATCAATGAAGTTAAGAGGGCGCTAAAGGAGTCACCAAGAATGAAAGCACCAGGCCCTGACAATATGTGTAGAAATATACAGCATATTCTGAGACTGCATCATGCCGGAGCTCAAATCCCTCTTTAACCACTGTTTGACTCATGGCAAGCAAGTTCTGGGAGGACATGAGACCCAAAAATGTACTTCTGTACAAAAAAGGCCTCAGATGCCAGCTTTGGAACTGGCGCCCAATTGTACTATCAAACGCCAATTATAAACTGCTCACATGCATACTATCTAATTGGCTGATGGCAACAGCACCACGCATGCTCCATAGGGCCCAACACAGTTTCATTAAAGGCCATAGTATGTGGGACAGCATAGGTCAGTCCAGAGCATACTCCAGGATACAAGGGGCATCAAACAAGGATACCTTATGTTCCTCGACATGGAAAAGGCATATGACCAAGTAGCGTGGTCACTGCTACATGAGGCACTGAAGGCGGTTGGTATCCCCAACATGTTTTGGGCATGGATAATGACACTATACTCAGGTCTGGTAATGAAGGTTATGGTCACAGATGGTGCAACCAATTAAATGTCTTTCAGGCAAGGTCTCCACCAAGGAGACCCCATGTCACCAATACTCTTCAACTTTGCAGCTAACATTCTACTGGCGGCAGCAAACATGAAGCTTTGGGGTTTAGTCCACCCTAACCAAATGCCACTGAAGATGCTAGCATTTGCAGATGATACAGTTGTAGGAATAAGCTCCTCGACTGACCTCCAGGGCGCTGAGGATCTATTAAACCTTTACCAGCTTGCATTGAATGCAAAAATAAATTTGGCAAAAACCTCAGTGATGAGGGTCAGCAACCCAAAATTCAGCCCGCCAACTGACACAACGCTAATTACAAGGTCCCAGATGGTCCAATACCTCAGGATACTCTTCAATGACAAGGGACCAGCTGTACTGGAGACTGAATAAGAAGTATTAAAAACTTATCATTCTGAATGTCATGCTAGAAAAGCACCAGACTATGCCTTGAGGAGAAAATGCAGGCAATAAATGTCTTCATCTTCTTGAAGCTATAATATGTTGCTCACATGCTGCTGATGAGCCCAAACCTAGAGAAGAAAATCAGG
>JAKSZP010004883.1:0-19521 GCA_022478985.1 Massospora cicadina
TTTATTACTCGAGGTAATTCTGAATTTAAATGTGGTACCAGAACGTCCAATTGATGATGGACGTCCCCAACACAAGGATCTATCTGTGCCAGCGCCCCTTATATTTCTGAAAACAAACAATCAAGGCGTCAAGCAGAAGGCAGGTATCGTGCTTCTGTGCTTGTTCAAACCGTAATACATCTATGATTCCAATATTATGACGAGCCAGCTCATGCAGTAGCTGGAGAATTGAAGGTTGTACATAAATGACTAAATATTTATCAATTCTATGGGTATTAAGGCGGCGAGCTTATCCCATAGTAGTCACGTCTAAATAAGACATGTACAGCGCATATTGATTTTCATGATCACATTGGTTACAGAATAAACTCAGGGCATTTTCCCCAGTCTCATCCTTGTATAGATGATACCCGTGCAACAGTTATTCTATAATATTTCTCAATTGCTGAGGAGTCACATTTGTGGAGCATCCTTGTTGATTTGCCGTCAGCTCAGGGCAATTCTCAATTTGCAAATTAACTTTAACTTCATCATCCCCTGGTTTGGTAACTGTGAATAATGTTGGTTCAGAATTTAGGAGCCTCCGGGGCTTCTTCAGCATACCACGCCTGGAATCTGATTAAGTTGTGTTGGAACAGATTAGGACTAATCATTGTAGATTAATTGGCTTTTTGTTTCTTCAACTACAATTGCTTAGTGGCCCCCTGTAATGAGCACCACTGTTAAGTCTTGGCGTTTGGGCTTGATTCTGCTGAGTTGGTTTTTCACAGGGTATGAGCCACTGAGAAACCAAATCGGACAAAATGAGGATCGCTGACTTATTAATAACTTGATAAATTATATATGGAGCTATCGTCCCTTAACTCAACCTTTGTTTTAATATAAAACACAGACTTATCTGCACTCCCTTTTCCTTTGTAAAAAGACTATCCACATTAATCTTCCATGAGACTCTTTATACCTGGTTCCCCAGCCAGATGCATCCTCAGCTTGGTAATCTTCTATTCTTCTTCCCTTTTTGTATTACTTTCGTTCATATTTAATCTTGGCATAAATCCTCTAGTTTTGCCAAATGTCCTCATTTCACTCATTTTAATTCATGTTTCCCTTTTTTGTAAACCTTGAGACTCATCTCGAGCCCCCTCCAAACCGCCAATATGGGTAGTGTATCATCCAATCATATCAACTTCCTGACAAATAGTAGTCTTTATACTATTATCACCCATCTATCAATATAAATCAACGTGAATTGTGCACAAAGCTGAACCTGTGTAGTTAACTTCATGAAATAATCAGTAAGAAAACTAGATTTCAACATTTAGATTGTAAAATTATAGTCTGCTACCTTGAGTGCTGCTTAGTAACAATGGAAAGCATAATTTTAGCTGTGTAGAAAAAGAATATTGTAGGAGGATTGTCAATGGCAAGGGGATAATTCCTTAAGAAGCTATGAGAGCCTACCAAAAGGATTACTTAAGCGAGCCCTTTAGTCACTGGCAGGACTAGATACTACAGTATTCACTATTATATTATTAATAAAAGCCCTACTATTGTATAAAAGGTTTCTTGTGTTATTTATGATCAAGGATAATGTCTGTTTCAATCAGCACTAAGTAAAAAATCACAACTGCACAGGTCATATTTTATATCAATACATAGGGAACAGTATGTAGGAAGTAACCCTAATGTCAGAGGATAACAAAAAATATCAACAAAGGTTCTAATTTAAGCACCTAAAATTAAGCTAGATTTAAATAGATCCCCACAAAATCTTAATCCCATCATAATAAACTACACACTAATGTACCAAGCAGTGCATAGGTAATCTAGAAAATGGTAGGCATCATTGCCTTGAATTTTCATAGGATAAAACCCTTGCAATTGATTTACGCCAGCAGGGCAAAGGAGAAAATAGAAAACAATAATATAAAGAATTTAATTACAATGCAATGATGTCACATAATTTGATAGAAATGGATTTAGGGAAAGTTGCCGATGGGATTGTAAGAATTAACTACTTAATAGCTATTCAGCTTAATATATAATGTGGGCACATGGTCAAGAGAATCCTTCATAACTTAATTTAAAGAATTACCAGTAATGTCTTGACAATCTATAGTTTTTTAATTCAACAGATAAATGTTGACAACAAGGCCTGAGGAGTCTAATCTTTAGTCTAAAATGAATAAAATTTTAAGTGGATGGTTGGTCAAACCAAATTGCAACATTTCCCCTCACTTGACCAAACATTTTAGTACAAAATGAGCGGGGCTGGATGGTGATTATAAAGATTAGGCCGTTAGGCAAGGCAGCACATAAACATAAGCGATTATTTTATGCTTATAATGTGCACCAGAAATGAGTAGGTGTTTTCTAATGACATTCTAATTTCTCCATGGTGAAGATAAATGGCCCTCATGATGGCAGCAGGATCCTTTTTGGATTAAGGAGTGTGGAAGGATCTTACCATACATAACTTTAAAATTTGTAAAGTAATATTTATTTCAACAAGGTTATGATGCTCTGGTTTAATAGTGGGTTTTTGTACTGTGTGGAGGGTAATCTGTTTCATTTTGTAACTCAGTTTGAAAAATTTAAAGTACTTTGGCTCCCCTTGCGATAGGTAATGGGATAATTCTAACATTATGGTTAAAATTCACAAACAAAGTAGTTTTGGAGGTAGATTCAGGTGGGGCGATGGATTCAACTTCAACTGGCACTATAAGCTGTGTAGGCATGGTAAGCACATTGTACACTGTCTATACTTGTAAGTCTGGGGAGCATCCCCTCTGCCTAGACTGAATGGTGTTCCTGTTTCCCAAAAAAGGGTCTGAGAAGAAAGATGTCCCTCTCATCTCACAGGGGTGATCTCTCTCTTGTGGTAGACGATCAATAGGTAACATCTCTCCCTTTGAAGATCCCAAAACCTGTGCCAACAGTTGCCTCCACTGAATTAGTATGGCAAATTGAGGAAAAATTGCGCCAAGTTACTTGGAAGTCGCCACCCCATGGGCGTAAAGGTTCTTATGAAGTCTATGGCAATGATCTCGTAAAATCAGAATCTGGAAGCCTCAACCTTGGCAACGAAGCCTTATAGGCATGCACATTCTGGAAATAAGGAATCAAGTGTCGATTTCTTGGCAAAACTCTTCAATAGCATCAGGCCATCAGGAAACTTTATTGTTGGTTTGAAACCAGCTTCAAAAACTTTGGGGACAAAGCCTGACGGGGGTGTGTCTCTTAATAATGTGTCCAGTGGTGAATCCTTGGTTAAAATTACCAATGGCATCGGGCCATTGGGTAATGTTGTCACCAAGTCAAACCCTACCTCAAAAACATTGGGGACAAAGCCCAATGGCCATGTACCTCCTGAGATGAATGTTCCAAATGTCAAATCATCAGTAGAACTTACTGATGGCATTGGGTCATCATTAAAAGTTGCCAATAGCCCAAAACCCTCACCTCAAAAATCAGGATCATTGTTTAATGCATTTTTCTTGACTGAACGGATGTCAATATGATTGGGTGCAGGCAGGTTGGTTATCCTGAACCCATTTCCAACCTCTTGGGATCATCCCTATGTGGGGTGGCCCTGTGAGGTTCCCATTGCTCACTGGGTGAGACACTGTCGTATTAACCATTAGAAATGTGGTGAAACTGCAATTTGGGCATCTGAGGTTGAACCAACATTGACTTGGCCCGCCGCTGAAAATTTCAAAGTTAGTTTAAAGTAGATTCGTTTTCCCACCCACTCAAAGTTTGTCAGGTTAGGTGAATCTTGAGCGTCCTGATCCCAAGTTTTACTAGGCGTATTTCTCAAAAAATCTATTTAAGCAGTTGTAACACGCTGAGAAAAAGATGGTTGATTTTTAATCTTAAATACCAATAAGATCCGTTCTCAAAAACCATTATTTTTTATAAAAACTCAATACACCCAACCCAACCCAATTTTTCTAATTTTACTAACCCGCAAGCCTTGGGGTTGTGATTGCCTAGTTTGTTGCCAGGTTTATATTCATGTTTATGACCCATTGGCGCTTGCTGACAAAATTTCTTCTCGTACAAATAAAGTAACCAAGCATCAGTGCCGCTGGCATTTGGGCTTGTCATTTGGGTGCTTTGGCATCCATACTGGCAGGCTGGTATAAACTCGCTTTGCCGCTATCATGATAATAGTCCCCATCTGATGAGGAATCCACCGTGGCTTTGTCAGATGATGGTACCCCAGTCTCTGTGAAATCATCTGGGAATTCCTTAACTGCATCTGTTAGGCTTAATTCCTTTTTTGCGGAATTATATAATCGTTCAATAACTGCGCCTGCCAGGCCGGGATCATCATTGGTGGAACCATGTTATAATAAAGAGCGACATGTTGTCCACCTATCTCTATAGTATTATCCACAAAATTGGATTTCAGTCCATATTTCAGCATAAATGAGGCCTCAATAAGAAATTCATAATTGTCATGTGTTAAGTTAATGGGGAGGCAGAAAAAGATTTGAGTGAAAAAACGTAGTGGTGAGGAGTTATTTTTTAAGTACTAGATGGTCCCAACCCAAGTGGTGAGGAGTTATACGCTTAGTGAAGTTGTGGCATTGGGGACTGAAGTGCCATATTCTTTACAATGATCAATATGGTTTAGCCGCCAGTTTTCCTGAAGTTTGGAAGAAATAATATTCATGGGAGCACCACTGTCCACAAAGCCTGAACTGGTTTGTTGTACACACTAATATCCACATAAGGACCTTCAGCGTGATTTATGGGCTGGTGAGGGTGTGAATGTCTAAGGTATCCGCTTGATCCAAGTATTTAAATAATTCATTGGTCTTTTATGCCGCAAAGTTTTAATAATCTTGTCAATGATATTTTTAGGGGAGGTTTCCCTGAGGAAAGGCTGTTCTATTATGCTTTTGTTTTTTGCTGGAGTTATTAAAGGTTTTGCAGATGAATAATATCCCGATTATACTCCGCCTGCACTTTTCCCAAGTTCTTTTCAGTAGTCGTGGTAAGTAATGAATATTATACTCTTTTTAGAGACCTTGTATTAAGGTGCTAAAATTAAGGGCGCAACACTGAAGGTAATTTACCATTTTGGTAATGGTAGGGTTGGAAATCAAGACTGGCAACAGTCTAATACAGTTCTTTGTGGGGCTCACAAGAGTGTCAGAAAGTGATTTGAGAGTCATAATGGCTCAGAATCTGGGCCACATATAGTACTTGAGCCTTGTAGTAAAAGCAAATTGTGAAGGTCAAAACATCTTTGCATGGTTTAAAGTTTTTGGATGGAAAGGCATTTTATGGCATATAATCAATTTGGCTCCCCTAATCTCATCATTGATAATATCCTTGGTATTACTATAGGACATACTGACCTCAATTTACTTTTTGGCAACACTAACCCTTGGCCATAATGATCTAATAAATTCATCATAGTAGCCATTTAGTATGGTCGTTGGTGTTTGGCATCAGGATTTTAAATTAACGTACAAAGGTATGAATTTTTTATGCATATCAAACTTAGCCAAGTGGCGGGGTTAACTGTGGGAGAGAGAGCTGATGCAACTTCAGGTTCAGATTCAACAGAAAAGGTGGCCGCCATGGCAGGGCTGTTAGAAGCAGTGGATAAGGGTACAGCAGTTCTAACATTGCGCACAGTGGCCAAAGCTTCATCTATAGAATCATCAGAAGTAGAAGCCAACAAAAATAGCTGGTATCCGCGCCTGCTTACCCATATAAGTGGTATGCTAGAACTCCTGGCGGAGTTGCTTTACTACAAAAAAAAGTGCTGCTTCTGCTGCCAATTTTTTCAGTTTTGTCCTGCTACTGAATGGCAAAGTTCAGCTAAAAAGTTAAAGATTCAATTTTTTGCCCTGAGATAGGACCAGGCAACATAAATCTTTCAACTCCTGGTAGATTATAACAATAGTAGGAACTTCTCCCTCTGCTGGTTCATTTGTAAATAATGCTTCAGCCACTTCAGATGTGATGCTTTTTCTTAACGTGCTCTACCCTTAATCATATTTGACATAAGGAATATAAAGCGGGTTTCAGATTATCATCACTAGAATATTGCTTGATTTGTGGGTTGCATTTTTAAAAGACAGTGTACCAAAAGTGGCCCTATAGTGAGCACCAAACGTTGCAAATGGTTCTAGGGTATCAATCAAAATTGCACAGGTCATAAAGTTGTATATAAATAAAAATAGGGAAAAGTATTTAGACAGTAACCCTAAATATAAAGTATAACATAAATATCAAATAAAGGTTTTTATTAAAACAGCTTTTAAGGGCCAGGTGAAAAAGAAATCCTCATAATATCTCATTCCCATACTAATAAACTACACACTAGAATACCAAGCAGTGAATAGGATTCTGGAAAAAGGTAGAAATCATTGGCTTAGATTTTCAAAGGACAAAAATCTTGATGATTGTTTTACGCCAGCAGAGCAAAGGAGAAAATAGAATAATTAATTTAAAGAATTTAATTTACAATGTAATAATGCCACATAATTTGATAGAAATGGATTTTGGGAAAATTTTCTGGTGGTTTGGTAAGAATTCAGTACTTAATAACTATTCAGCTTCATATATAATTTTTGCACATGGGAAAGAAGTTCCTTTATAACTTAATTCTAAAAATTACCAGCGATGTAGGGACAATTTTTAGTAACTTAATACAACAGGAAAGGGTCGATAACAAGGCCCTAGGAGTCAAATCCTTAGTCTAAAATGAATAATTTGATAAATTGAATGGTTGGTCAAAACTTATTGCAACACTTCTCTCAAACTAACTTGTGGGTTGTGTGTAGATAACCTCTGCGCCTTAAATCCAACGCTGCACCAATTTTCAACACTTGATGCTCATTACAAGGGACCACAACCTGTTTCTCTGCGCATCATTTTTTGTAAATATGCATTCTGGTCACTTACTTGGAAACTATCTTTCATTGGAGGTACTGAGCCTCTTGGATGCTGAAGTGCCTGGTTCTGAGGCCCTGCCAAATTTTTCAGATGAGAATGGTTAATTATGAGCAAATTTGAAAGTTCACGTTGGCCTACTTTAAGATATCATATAAGGCCTTGATTAGTAATAAAAACTTGTTTAAAAAATATATAAGTTCATTTAGCATTGCCCTGATGGGTTTGATACCAATATAAATGGAGCTGTTTGCTTTATTAGAGGATTGAACTAGAAGCCTGACTTATTATGCATTGAACTTAAATCCCATGGACAAAAAATAAGGTTTGTACCAAGTGAAAATATTGCTTTGAAAGCATACTTTTAGACCGCTAACCAAATGATTGTTGATATGGAAATCATGTTGCAGGCAGAACGCCACAAGTTCTCTGAATTTATGAAGTAATTTAAATTGGAGACTCTTAGTGACATTTGCAAAAATTATTAAGAGTCAGATGGTTTTGAAATCCCTTATGACAGAACATGATAGTGGGGGTGATACGTCGTATACACATGTATCTTGACTGATGTTGTATCATCCATTCTTCCCATTGGAGCTTCTGCGCACCCTGATGCTATGACAGCTCAGAGTTGTGTCATTCTTCCTCCTCATATTTGTAACCTTTGAAGTTGGATAGGGACATCACAGGCCCTTCGCTATGCAGTCATGAAATTCAAATTCTGGTTAACCCTATCAATTTACCAAAGTTCAAAAAGGGGGGCAAACATGCATAATTTCCTTGTTTTTTTCAATATTAGTATGGGTGGGGCATCTGAGAATGCTAAGTTGGAAGTAGTTTTGAATTCTTGGACTCTAAAAATTAGGTGTTAATGATACCAAAGTAAATAAGGCTGGTGTGCTCTACCTTAACTCCAAGAACCTCCTTATCAAAGAGTTTAGTGAGCTAAAATGATGAGCACTTGAAAGATGGATTTATTAATATCTCTGCAATAATTCAGGCTTTAAAGTTGCTCAGTGGTGCGTTTTTTGCTTTAAAAACCTTAATAATTTGCAGGAGATTTAGTTTATCAACTGAGGAATAGATATATTGAAGGGGGTAATCATCCTCTTATAGTTAAACTAATAAATAACTAAAAGGATTATACTATATAAATTTTTTAGTCAATGCGGGGGATTAAGAAGCGAACCCTCTCAATATCTCAATGCTTAGTATTTAATTGTGTCTAGGCTCAAAGTTCAGATTTTTCTACAAATGTCCAAATTAAAGAATATGGGGATTCAACTTATCAGAGCTCTTGAGACTCGCCTTGCTTTGATGCAATGACTGATGGACGGTGATAGCAGGTAGAATAAGCCGTGAGGTAAGGCTTTAATATTTCACCCAATCAGTGGGTGGGAAAAATATTTGCACCTTGCGGGACCCCCTATAACCCTGTAAAAGGGGCCAGTCTCTGCTGTGAAAGTTGAACTAATTAGCTATAAGATGGAGAGGGACCTTTAAATGGCTCCCCTGATTCCGCTGACAATTCAGAATAGCCCTGCTACTAACTGTAGGCCTATCTGGCTGAGGAGTTGAGATTATTGCATTGCCCCAAATTTAAGGGAATCTACTAAGAGATGGCAAGGGCTTTTTTGCTAATATTATCATTTTTTTCATTTGAAACACTCTTTTCACAATATCAAACTTGTAATTGTCTGACATTACCCCCTTCAACAGTGTTAGGGGGTGAATAAAGCTGCAAGAACTGTCCATGGACCTGGTTGATAGTGACTCCAGAAGCAAGGGATTTGATAGAGTACTCACTCCACTGCTTATATTTAACTAAAGGGTCTTTCCTGGATAGATTCGAGCTTATCACTTCTAGGTGTGATGCAGTTTTGGTAAACAACAACAAATCTGATAGTTGGAAGGACAGAAGATGCTCCCGGTTCTTATTAGCATCTTGAACTTCTTTAGTAACAATCTTTGCCAAGTTAGTATAGCCTTGTACTGTACTTGGATGATGTGCTGGGCCAACTTTTTCAATGCTTGTTCAGGGTCAGTACAGTCAGAGAAGATATTCTTGGCTAATAAGGCTGGCGCCCCAGGTTCTTGTCCATACAACACATGCAAAGGGGACATCTTGAGGATACAAAGGTAACTAATGTGAAAGGCCATATGCGCTGGGTAACAGGAGATCCCAGAGGAGAGGGTCTGAACGGGCCATTTTTTGGAGTATAGAACCAGGGTTCCATCAACTCTTTCTACACCCCCCATTTGTAATGGGTTATAGGGGGCTGAGAAGAGCTGTTGAGCTCCCATGGAAGTGACAAAAAAATTTTACCGCTCTAGAGGTAATTTTTTCCCATTGTCACATAGGAGGACCTAAGGGCACCCATACCAGGTGATGATATACTGGTGTAAGAAGGTGGCCGTGGCTTTAGCAGTCTGAGAGGAGAGAGTAACAGCTTAAACCCATTTGATGAAATGATCAATTCCAACCAGGATATAACAGTTGCCACCAGTAGTCTGAAGGAGAGGACATATCACACCAAACTTATATTGTGGAAGGGTTGTTGGGGCGTAGTTGGTTGATACTGATACTGGGTATTAGGGCTAGATTGCTTTTTACAGATAGTACGAGCATCCAGGACATCAGCTATGATCTCCATGATGCTTTCCCAGTAATACCGCTCTTTTACCCACTAATAGGTTTCGTTGATTCCGCCATGGCCCATGATAGTGTGAGACTCCAAATTTACAGGTACTCGCTCTGACAGCCATATATAAAGCAACCTGTTTACTCCGACTTTATTACATAACTTTCTTACACTCCACCTTTGTGTTGTTAGAGTTCCGTGCTAACATATTTTTGTATTGGTTCATCTTCATCAGCCCACGCGCTAGAAGTCATTAAGAGGTCATGCAACCTCTCAACTTCACTATTGCCTAAGTGAAGAATGGACAGCCGTGCTATCCCTTTTCCATTTATGTGGCGAGTTCCCACCCGGTGCTCAATTGTCATATTGTAATGCTGGAGCTTCAGAGCCCAGTGAGCCAATCATCCCGTGGGGTCCTTCATATTCTGCAACCACTTTAGGGAGGCGTTGTCAGTGATCATTTTAAAGGAAGTACCATAAGGGAATGGGAGGTAGTAAGTTATAGTGAACAGAACAGCCAGGCACTCCTTCTCAGTGACGCTGTATTTGCGCTCTGTTTTTGAAATCATTTTACTGAAATAGAACACGGGGTGTCAATCCCATGCTCATCAATTTGAGCCAAGATAGCTCCAACAGCGTAGTCAGAGGCATCCATGAACAACATGAAGAGTTTGCCATATCAGGGTGGCGGAGTATTGGCCTTTTAGGCAATAGCTCCTTCAGGGTCAAAAATGCGACCTTTTGTTCAGCACCCCAATGGAAAGGGGTGTTCTTAGCCAGGAGGCGGACAAGTGGATCGCCGAGCTGAGAGAGTTTTGGTATAAATTGAAGGTAATACCCCATCATCCTCAAGTATACCTGAATATCGCCAAAGGTTTTGGGTGCAGGCATTCTGGATATCGCTTCAACATTATCTTGTAGAGGTTGAATACCATCTTGTGGGATGATGTGTCCAAGAAAATCCAGCTTCTTCTGGAAAAAAGTTCACTTGGAGGGCTTTAGCTTGAAGTTAGATGCCTGCAAGCGTTGAAACACCTTCTTTATGTGTGTGAGATGCTCACTGAACTTCTTGGAGAAGACTGTGATGTCATCGAGGTAGAAAATAACACAACACAGATTAAGATTCTGGAGAATATGATCCACTTCCCGCTGAAAATTAGCAGATGCATTACTTAACCCCTGAGGTAGTAAGTGGGTTGTAACAAACCCTCACTGAAGATAAGGGAACATTTCTCCTGATCCTTAGGAGAAAGTCTATCCGCCATACCGCTAGCCAAGTCCAGAGCAGAAAAAAATTTAGAGCCAGAGTGTTGGGCCTGAGCGTCATCAAAGCGAGGGATAGGATAACTATTCTCTTGGTGAGGTGTTCAGTTTGCGATAATCCATAACTACTTGATGACCTCCATTTTTCTTTTTTATAAATAGGAAAGGGGATGACCAAGTGCTTTGGGAAATTACTAGCAACCCAGAGCCTAGCATCTGTTTGAGCTCCATCCGCATTTGTAGCTCCTCAACTTCTGATTTTTAATAGGGCTTGGAGTGGATGGGTTGAGCCTCCCCAACGTCAATAATTTGAGTTCAACCCTTCATGTGTCTATAGTCAGTGTCTGATTTGGAAAAAAATATTACTGTAGGCTTCAAGCAGGGTGTGGACTCTATTCAGCTCAGCTGAGGGCTAATTAATCTGAGATATAAATGGAAGATAGGGTACATAAAGACTGGCTGGAGGGTAATCTCATATCTGCCATAGACTCTATACAGTAAACTTGCTTTATTTCCTCAAGGGGAGTCAGCAGGCCTCTTCTGATTTCCCTATGCTTTTTTACAACCATATCCTTCTTGGTGAGAATCCTTATAAGGAGGTTAAAAGGTAAAGATAAACGTGGTCTAGCACGCCTGGCAAGACTTGGAGCTCCAAAGGACTAACTCCGTCAATGCTGGTTAGGTGCAATAATAAAATTTTGAGGGATTTGTAAGGTAATCTTAGTATCAACTACACGTCGTTCACCAGCCTTGATGATTACCTCTTCAGAAGCTTAGAAAGGGTTTTTCTCCAGGGCGTCCACTGATTGAAGCAACATCTTTATATGCTGTCCTGCCGTGGTGTAATGTAGGGATATGGCGGAAGAAGGATACTCAACTGTGCAAGCATATTACCTTTTTATTAAGCACCTCATTGGTCAAAATCAATGGAACCTAGTAGTTAAGCAGGGAGAGATAATACTGCTTTAAGTTAACAATCCCTTCATACTCAAGTATGAACTGGGTACCTATGTGCAGATCATAGGTATTATTTTCCAGGGCCATCGCTGGAGCTGACAAGATGAGCTTCCCAAAATTAATGGGCAGAGAAGAGTACGCTCTGATGGCTAAAATGTTGTTTATTCTGCAGTTCCAAATTCTTGATTGGAGTTGAGATCGGGGGCCAGCTTAATTTTCTTATTAAGGTTGGTTGATACGATAAACACTGGGGACCCAGTGTTGAGGATAGCCCTAACCCACACTCCATAGAAGACGACCTCCACAATGGTTAAGGTTCCACCCAAGTTGGGAAAGAGAGAGGTCCTCATATAAACGGAGAGTAGAGGCAAGTCTTTTGGAAGTCTCAGCATATTTTATCTTGAAAAGATTTTAGGGTATGAACATCCTAGGTGAGTCAAATCAATGTGCAATGAGCTGGTCAGCATCACTGGCAGTGTCAATGATCTCAAAACTCCTCAAAATTTGATGAAGATAAATTTGGCAGTGGATCCTAGCCAGATCCATTCTCTTAGGGCTCAACCTATTGGGTATCTCAACTTCACATGGGGCTCCTGATACATAATGACCTACAACTTCACAACCCATATAAGATTCGTCGTCAGAAGGATTATCAACGCGCATCAAAGATTCAGCGGTTGGGAGGTAATGTCATGGCTTCTTTTGTTGTAGGAGAGGTCCTGGGGGCGGTCTATTACCCAAGTATCTTTTTGAGGAGACGCTGTAATTGTTACGGCTATAAATCTACCTTTGACGTAGGGGCTTGAGCTGCCCCATAGATACAGGTTTTGATATAGAGATGACCAGAGGAGATGCTGAGGTTAATAGAGATAGTGCCTTGGCAGGACGCGACAATTGAGGCCCTTTGGAAGGCCACTCTGACAAAGGAGGAGAGCAGGGCATAGTGATAGCTAAATTTACCAGCTGAACTTTGGGAGTTGGAGATGGAGGGGTGCGCTTCACCGTCAATGCTAGTACCCTCTGCCTATCTTCACATGGGGAAGGAGCATTTTGTTGCAGCATCTCCAAGGGAGCAGATTTCCAAATGGAGATAGCCATAGAAGAGGCTTGAGGGGTTATAGTAAATTCTTGCCACATAGCTCCAGGCATATCATCATGTTCATAGAAGTAAGCCACAGCTATCAGAGCCTCATTGATATCCTGCATATTTTGGAAGGAGCACTTGACAGAAGAGATATGCATCGCCAAAGAGGAATGAGATGCCAATTTAGACAAAAATGGCAGTAATAACATCATTGATAGTGAGCAATTTTGCAAACAACAGAGATTGAGATTCACTATAGAATCGCTCAATAAAAGAAATGATTGATTCTTACTCTTGCAGACTAATGCACATAAAGGCCTGTTTGTGCCTTTGTAAACTCTTTGTGGAGCCAAATTCCTCCATAAGCGCTTGCTTAACCTCCGCCCAGGTTCTGAGGGCGGCCATGGTGGGAACCATTACTCCTTGAGCCATACAACTCAAGCAAGGGAGGATATAACTAAGTTTTTGCTGGTCAGTTGTTCCTTACATTATTGAATCATAAAAAACAAGAAAGAGGAAATACTACCTTTACCAGGGGTAAATTTTTTTGGAGAGGGGGTCTATAAACGATGGGGGAGGCCCATGAGGGCCTTGCAAAGAGTGTTGATCAAGCCTTTTAAGGCGAGACAAAGCACTGGTTAGCTGGAGTTCCCGAGTAGCCAGCAAGAGGTTTACTTCAGCGAGGAGGTCATGAGGATTACTTTCCCAGACAACCTCTAATTTTGATATGATTTGCGGTGTACAGCAGCCCTTGTATTGAGCACCACTTATGGCAATTAAGGGCTTTTATGTTGCTCGCTGGTGCATTTTTCGCCTGAATTACCACAATAATTTGCAGTAAATTAGTTCTTAACTGCGGAATAAATACATTGAAGGGGTTAATCATCCACTTATAGTTAAACTAATAACAAATAATTAATTTAAAGGATTATATTTTATTTGAATTTTATTAATCACTGTGGGGGAGGGTTAAGAAGCGAACCCTCTCAATATCTTGGTGCTTAGTATTTAATTGTGTCTAGGATCAAATTTTGGATTTGGCTATGAATGTCCAAACTAGGGAATATGGGGATATGACCAATTGGAGATCTTGAGACTCACCTCGTTTTGATGGAATGTCCAATGGAGGGTGATGGCAGGTAGGTTAAATACATGAGGTAAAAAGTTAATATATTTTGCCCAATCTGTGGGCGGGAAAATATATTTGCACCTTGTAGGACCTTCTCCAACCCTATAAAAGGGGCAGTCTACGGTGAAGGTTGAATTAAATTAGCTGTAAGATGGTGAGGGACCTACGAATGGTTTCCATGATTCCGCTGACAACCTGGCATAACCCTGCTACTAAAAGTAGGCCAATTTGACTGAAGAGTAGGGAATTGTATTGCACCAATTTGAGGGTTTCCACCAAGAATCATCCAGAGACTTTTGGCTGTTATTATCAATTTTCATTCAGAGCACTCTTTTTATAATTATGGACTTGTAATAGTCTAAAATCATAATTCAAAAAAGATGAACCTATACAATTGTTTGCTAAACATCATTATTAGAGGTGCAGATGTTATTCAAGGATAATCTAATAAATAATATTGACGCCCAAATTGTGATTCGCCATGCTTGTGAGTTCTACAAGAATTTTTATTAGCACTGATACCAGTTCTGAATGAGGGTAATGATACCAACCATATGGTAAATAATCCTCATCATTACGCTGTCACTTTTGAAGCGCCTAAACAAAGTTTGAAGGAGCTGCATGACCAACCAACTGAGGTATCTTCCTATATAGTGATTAACTCAGCCATATGTCCCTCATTATGAGAAGCCTGACATTATCAGGTCTTTTGTTATATGTGCAAGAATTTTAGGAATAATCCAATCATTGCCCTAATTTAAATCCTAAGTCTTGGGTTCATTTGGAAAACCCCATGAAAGAAGTGGACTTGGGAAAGTCAGGGTAGAGTAGAACAGGGATTGTTTTTACATCTAAACCTTCTAAAAGAATCCCAAGTATGAAAAATCTCTGACCTCACTTTCCAACAGGTGGAAGGATGAAAACGCCGCCTTGCCTCTGGTGCTTCAGAGAGTATTAGCTGATGATAAAGTAGTCATTACCAACTACTTTCCTGAAAAAATGTGAAGCTGAAATGGCACTAAAATTAGTAAGGAAGCCTTACGCTCAACAATTATTACTATAAGAGCTTCCTGTTACCTCTGGCGATATCTTTCAAATTGGATGGGGTCCAAGTGGTGATGACTATTAAGACTCTGACGCAATCCAGCCCCAGATAAGCATGGAGATTCAAACTTATATAAGTTAAGTGGATAGTTTGAATGCCCTCACAATAAATCTATGGATGCTTATTTTTCAG
This sequence comes from Massospora cicadina, assembly GCA_022478985.1. Classification (NCBI taxonomy): domain Eukaryota; kingdom Fungi; phylum Entomophthoromycota; class Entomophthoromycetes; order Entomophthorales; family Entomophthoraceae; genus Massospora; species Massospora cicadina. The sequence continues at coordinate 15,231 of JAKSZP010004883.1, forward strand.
TATGAAATTATAGTAATATCTCAGTCAACAAGCTTAAATCCACACTATTGTTGACAGTGGGATACTAGTTAATATTGTGTACACTCTTCTGGTAAAGAGACTGGGTCTCACTCCTAACATAGATCAATAAAAAATTTTTGTTACTGCATGTAACGATAGGAAAAAACCCAGTTTCTGATCGCCATCTTGCCTTCAGTTTGACGTCAATCTGATGTTGATTGAATTTTCAATGCAATGTTAGACTCTTGAAGTAAGTGTTAGTGCCTCATTCAACTAACCAATTAAACCTCTGAATTAGGAAAACTCAGTTAGAGGAAAAAGACAAAATGGTTTAAACGAGGTAGGAAACCCCAGAATTAACCTTTTTATTTATTATCAAATAAAAAACCCACTTTTTGAGAAGATCCCAATAACTAGGCGATGAGCACACCAAGTAAAAGAAAAAATAGTCAGGGGAGTGCAAGACCCAAAATCCTAAGATTTTGTTCATGTGAAATATATTTGATGCATTATGACTCACCATAAGACAAGTAAGGGTGGCCTTAGTGCCACAGGAGTAGCCCAGCTCAGGGAAGAAACTCCATAAAAGGAGAGAAAGAATTCCAAACTTCGTTTGGAATTGCACGGACTTAACCTTTAAGGTCACCCTTCCTTGGGAGCCTCTCCTGCACCATTATTTAAGCTCTTGCAAGCCTAAAGAATGGCATAGGAGAGGCACAGCCCAGTGCATAAACCCAACCCACAACCAAAATTATTTAACTAATGCAACTTTAAATTCAGAAAATATAAATCCGATTAAAAATGCAATGAATGGATTAATTCCATTCATTACACTGCAGGCCCTCATACAACAACTTTTGAAGGAGCATACAGTGCATTGCCAATACAATTCGGCTCACTGGTGATCTCCACTCCCACTACATTTTCCCAAATTAAAAATATAATTTATTAATAGGATCTCGTCTATTGAGACTCATAAAGTTGAATCTGGTTTTGAGGAGAATACTTTTATAAATCTCTGGACAAACCATTCGTTATTTTATAATCATAAAGGTGAGGCCTTGGCACCTCACAATCAGGGGCTTGTCAACCTAGTGTTCAATAATGGTATAGCTACATGGGTTATAGTATATTCAGGACTTTAAAATGGACTTTACCCAACCAGATTGCGGAATCTCTGGGTATTCTGCTACACGCCAATTGAAGCTTTACTATTCCAGTGGGCCATCAACTTATCATGGAACTAAAATTATTTTATTCCTCACAGGTTTTTATAATAAAGTAACATGCTATTTTATTGTTCCAGTTTGAACCTGTCGCCACACCAGGGATTATCCTTCATGACCATGGCGAAATTCAGGTACTGATAGCTTAATTTACATTCATCCCTTATTCAAATAAGTAACAACTTTATGTCACTTTTGTGCATTTGAACCATTGATGAAGTAGATGATATCTACAATTTTGGTACCTTTGAGTAATTGGGCCTACTTAGAGAAATTAATATATCTAGTTTGCTCTTTAGTACCTTAGGAGAGCCTATCAGGGTTAATGGAAGAGGATAGAGACCAAGCGCTGGCTCTTTTTGACAAATACAGTGTTATTTATTGCAAGAGAAAATTGTGATTTGGGTTGTGCACATGATGTGCTACACCATACAATACCAATAACCATCCACTTATTTGCCTGCATCTTATTAGATGCTCAAAAAATGTCAGAAGAAGTTGTTAATAAAAACATCGATGAATCCCCCCTTGTGTTGGGCACATCTAGTACTAAAAAAAAAAGTTGTTAATAAAAAAATTAATCAGAAATTGCAAAATTGGGTTTTAGTTCCCTCCAAGAGTCCTTGGGCCTCAGCAGTGTTGTCATCAAGAAAAAATGGTTTGAATTTACATGGTTATAGACTAATGAAAGATTAATAATAATAATAAAAAGGATAATTATCCTTTACTGCAGATTAGATGTGCTATACCGCTTGGGTGACGCAACAATATTTTTAGCTAAGAATTTATTTGCTAGTTATTGGCAGATAGAGCTGGCCAAGTATGAGCAGAAAAATATGTAATGATCATGGCCCGGGCCTCTACCATAGTAAAAGAATACCTTAGGGGTTGTACAATGCCCCTGCGGCCTTTTAAAGGTCTATGGATAGTATACTTGGCGATCTGATAATTTCCTGTACATTTGCATATCTAGATGATAGCATTTTTTCTTAAACGTTTAATAAGCGCCTGCAATATCTGGAATAAGTTTTCCACTGTCTCTTCAAGGCTGATCTGAAGATCAAGCCATATAAGTGAAACTTTTATTGTGAGAAGCTGGAATATCTGGAGTTTTTTTAGTGATAAAAATTGCTTATGACTCCAGCTGGCAAAGGTTTAAAGCCATCAAATGAATGGCGCGACCTGCAACAAGAATGATGTTCAAGATTTTTCTTTTATGATCAGCTATATCGCTGATTTAAAGAAAACTTCAGTATAATAGATGAACTACTGTTTCACCTTCTCATAAATTCTGTACCATTTGAATGACTGTCAATTAGTCTTCAATAAACTCAGGCTTTATCTTACCCAAGCGCCACTGTTAAAGTAACATAATTTTGATAAACCATATATTCAAATGGATTAATCTCTCACCGCCATCAAGACAGTGTTATCACCGTTCAATTCTGATGGGATTGAGCGCCCTGTGGCTTACTACATCAAAATATTAGATGTTCATTAATGGAATTTTTCTTTCACTTCAATGCCTAAACTGAAGCCAAATTTGGGGGATTTTTAAAAAAAATACAAAAACTGACCGCTCAAATGAGAAAAACTTACCAATGTTGATGCAATAGATGCCTGCTGCCCCAGCTTGGGGTAGTGGTGCATCACCATCTGCCATCTTTTGGCCACCACTGAAGCGTGCCCGGGCTGGCTCTGCTAGCCCTCCCAAGGTTACCAGGCGTTATGTCCCCCTTGGGACTTGGCCCACCATCTTGCAAGCTCCTAAGCGGTGCTCCAGAGACCTTTGGTGCTCCCACAGAGCAATTTGCATTTCAGCCTCCAAACTCAGATATAGGAATTTTTTCCCATATGCTAGTGCAGCCATTATTGAGATGGTCACATTGGTTTTTAAACCTGCTGGTTATATCGACTTCCACCCCTTTAAGGGGTATTTTGATCTTGACTTCTATTTGGAAGCTGATGAGGCAGCAGCATCTAAGCTGCCATACATTTACAAAAATTCACATTATTACTGTTTTCACGCGGCTCCCAGACGAGGCCATATTGGTGGTCCAGTTTTCCAGTTTGCCGCCATTTCTCCCCCCCAAATGCCTTCAACACAAGCTGAAAGAGGATTTGGCCATTTACAGCGCAGACCCCATTTTGCAGTTTGTGGTTCCCAATGGGGTTAGTTGGAAGGGCCTTGTGCCTTTGCGACGATCTTCCCTTTCCATCATGACAACCACCTCACAATTTCCCCCTGCATGGTGATCAGATCCGCACCTAATCACCCTTTTTGGGCACATGTTGAAAACAGCTGTGCCATATGCCCCTTGTGCTTTGAATTGGATCATTTATAGCAAGTGCCCAGTGGCTTCTGCCTCCTTCCACTTCCACCGCTCCTCCTTCTGGCATCAGACTGGCTGCTGCCTCACCCAAATTTCTGAGTGGGGTGCAATCCTCACACCCCCAACCTCAGCTAATTCTGGCCCTGCTTCCAAAGCAGCAGTCAATCAAAATTCAAAACTATTTTTAAAATTCGTCAGAATTACAAAATCCTGAGCCAATGGCTGAGACAGTTTTGGCTTAGCTGCTGTGGTCATCTGTTTGCAGCCAATCAGGATCCACCACTGCACTGACTCTGGTGGCTGGCCTGGCATTAGCCAATTTAAATCCCATTTGAAGCGCTCAAATGGATTGATAATTCAGATTGGCCTTATAATGTTAAGCCCAATTTTGCTTTAAAGAAATTTTTGTAAATCCTCCCAATTCACATACCCACCATTTTAGATCTATAATTGGCTTCCCCAACTATAAAAATATTAAAAAAATGGCAGTAAAAGCAGCAGCTGCTCCCACCAACACCCTCCTCCATCAACATCTTCATGGGGCGAAGGATCCCCTTGTTGAGGGTATTCCCATCCCAAATTTCCCCCATGATTTTGATGAAGATGCTAAATAAAAATTTGAGGAGCTTGCTTTTGGTGTGAGCCGTGCCTGCATTGACGCAGAAAAAACCTCTCTATTTGACCTAATTACCCCAAAATCAGCCAGTGCATCAAGCCTTTCACTTGTGCCTA